>JAIZAY010000884.1:0-26534 GCA_029531755.1 Holothuria leucospilota
TAAAAATCAATGGCATATGGTTGGTTACGGTTCACCCGAGTCACTTACCTGGAATGAGAAAGTGGACCTGGTGGAAGCTAGGTTGAAGGACTTTGGCGATCGCTACATTAGTCCTGTTGGGAGAAGGTAACAGTTTAAATCGTTTCGTTTACCCTCTCTTGTGGTATCCATCGGCACTGTTATGGCCGCTCCAGAGGGTGTCCTGTGCGACTCGAGAGGGCTGTGTTTAGGTTTCTTTGGTCAGGGGAAAACGGAGCTGGTCAGAAGAAAAGTGATGTACCAATGTTCCTAGGCAGGGGGGATTGTGGGCCCTTGTGCACTTCCCTTCAAAGCTCCGTTTTCTCACTGGACGCACATGTTTTTTTAAAGTGCTGTCGAAATCGAAATGCCGTTTTGCCTACTTTGTCCGTTATTGGGGTGGATTATCATTCCGTTGGTTCTTTCTACCCTGTTACAACAGTGTACCCTCACAGTTTGGAGACACGAAGGCATACTTGTCAGATAGGGAACACTACGTATTATCGATGTCCAACTGTAGGGGACGTTTTGCAGTCCGTGCGGGGGACCGTACCGGGCCTTTTTGCTCGATGACTTGGTTGGTCCGTCCAACCCACGACTATGCGTCAGGGCGGAAGTGTGGCGTGTCGTCCACTAGCAGGACACGTCGATTCACCGGCACGGCCTCGTGACCTGCTGTGGTCGCATCGACAACACAGACGCCATCGTAACGAATCTCTAAGCGGCCTTCGGTGGCGTCTTGGAGATGGCATTTGCCCCCGCACTGGATGCACAGGTGGGAGAGTGTGCCCACATGTGTTTTTGTGGCAGTGTGGCTTTGTGGCCCTCCTCTTGGGAGTGGTTTTTCAAGCTTCTGGCTGATCGCCCCTCACGTTTGTGTACACAACTGGGGCGGTCAGCCAGGACGAACGCTTTGTATGGTCTGTCACCCACCGGCCATGCAATACAAGTGTTTCGCGGGATACTTACCTTTGTTTCGTCGGAGGCCGGTCCATAAAGCTGGCCTTCGTGGAAGAGACCGGTGATACATTATTGTGTTTAGGGTAGAGGGGAAAGCCTGCGGACGTCGTCCTGGCGTCGGTGAGGACGGAGATTAAGCTGAGGGTGGAGGCTTCGTCCGTTTGCCAAGGTCGACGTTCGGCAGGTGTTGGGGGGGTCGGCACTTGTTTCAGTGCGGGCGGGCCGGGTGATAGTTAATATTGTAACATATTGAAATTGTGCGAAATATTCATACGTGAAATTGGCTTAGGTTTTGCGGGTGGTTTTGTACATAGTTAGTACAGACAATTTGTTTGCTAGCGCAATGTACAGATTTCTGTAAATAGTTCAGAGTTATTTTTTTGTCCGGTCAGGTTTGAGTTCTACTTTGTTTCTTCGTGCCCGTTTCTACGTACGTAAAAAGCAAGTCATGGTTGTGTTCGTGCTGGCCGGATTTGGTTCTTCCTGTTTGAGAGTGTCCGTTTCTATGCACTTAAAAAGCAGTGATACAAGTTGAGCACGGTAAAACAACGAGAGCTAAACGAGCTTTTTAAGTACGTAGAAACAGGCACTGGCAAACTAAAGAAAAATCCCAAACCCAAACAAAACCATGACGGGTCACAAACACAAATGCTAAACAAACTATACATACCGTGCAACAGGGAACAAAAGAGTCTTTGTTACTCACTGAAGCTCCAGTAACTGGCCACTGCAGCCACCCCCAAAATAACTCCCCACAACCACATAGACCACCCAAACAAAATTCCGCTCCACACGCCCAAAGGAAGAAACCACAACGCCCGAAGGCAACTCGTACACCCCACGGCAACAAGCACGCCCGAAGGCACACTAACGCCCCAAAGGCAACACCACGCCCGAAGGCAACAGCCACGCCCCAAAGGCAAAACACCGACGCCCGAAGGCACACAACTACACCCGAAGGCAAACACTACGCCGCAAAGGCAACAGCACTTAAAAAAAAGCACCGGGGCAAATACAGGTGCACCTTGCCCAAGGGTGCCCCGGAGGCAGTTGTGGCAAAAGGTAACCTCATTGTCCCCACGCTTTAACAAGCTCCACAACCGGATGCAGTTTAACGTCCTACCCAGGACGAGAGCTAAACGAAACACGTCTGCACTCGTCGAAGACCTGAACTGAACCTGAACAAGGTTGTGGAGCTTGCTAAAGCGTGGGGATAATGAGGTTATCCTTTGCCACAACTGCCTCCGGGACACCCTTGGGCAAGGTGCGCCTGTATTTTTGGCCCAGTTTTTTTTGTTCAGTTTTTTTTGTTTTTTGTGTAAATATTGTATAATAGTAAACATACTGTTAAATTATAGCAAGTTTTGACTCCAACCCCGGACCCCTCGTGGCAGGTGGGACCCCGCCCCGGACCCCTCGTGGCCCCATTGGGGCAGTTTGTGATGATTTGTTTGGTCTGGTGTTTTGGGGTTTTTTTGGTTGTTGTTGGGATGGTGGTGGCTTTGTTTCTGGTGTTGTCTTTTCGTTCGGCGGTACGTAGTAATATTTGGTTTTAGGCTGGCCGGGGGGATGTTGGTTTGTGGGGTATTGGGTTGTCAGTGTGTGTGGTTCTATTGTTGTAATGAACATACTTTTCTGTTTGATTTGGTGGTGTGTGGATAGTTTTGCGTTTATGTTCCTGTCCGATCCGGTTGAGTTTTTTTGTTTTTTGTTTGTATGTGCCGTTTCGATGCACTTTAAAAGCTCACCTGAACAAGGGGGTTGGGGTTCCTCTCCTGTATCCTGGCCGAGGCAGATTTAAGTTACTACACAGCATGGTCATAAACAGATGATACCTCCATAGCGGGTAATTAAACGGAAATTTATGTAACACTTTATACCAAACTTTCCTGCTGGCTCCGGGTGTGCATTAAGCCGGCCGCCGTAGATGTACCTTCGGTGCGGAATGTGAGAGGTTTCTATTTTTCAGTGGCGCAGCATAAATCCCATGTTGATAACTTAAATAGCTACACTCCAATGGTCACCAATTTTGTAAATAGTTGCTTCTCAATTTGGACCCTCGCCTAACCCCGACCCCCATCAAAGGTACCCTATGGTGGCCCCGACCCCGAACAACTTTGAGGGGAGCGCTCTTGCTTGTCACCATGATCATGACGGCCCACAATCCCGCTTAGTAATTCATGTTGGTGTGCCCCTCCATCAGGGCGCTGTCCCCCTCCCTATATTGGAAAAGTCTGGCGACGTCGACGTCAATGATTATGACTGTGACTATCATTTATGTGGATAAATCTACCACCTGTTTAAATTATCATGTAGGATTGACAAAAAGCAAAAAGTAAACAAAGTAAAATAGGCATATCTTTCTCATTTTTGATCCAATTTGACATGACAGCCCATTTACTTTTGTCAAGACTTTGGAGTTTTGC
The DNA here is from genome assembly GCA_029531755.1 of Holothuria leucospilota. Classification (NCBI taxonomy): domain Eukaryota; kingdom Metazoa; phylum Echinodermata; class Holothuroidea; order Aspidochirotida; family Holothuriidae; genus Holothuria; species Holothuria leucospilota. The sequence goes on from JAIZAY010000884.1 coordinate 3,405, forward strand.
CAAATGTTTTAATTCTTTTTTAGTTTTACACTACCTTTACCCTGTTCTATCTAGCTGACACTACATAACACATTCGTGTTGATGTGTCGTTAAATCCAATCTAACTAACTAACTAACTAACTAACTAATTGATCCAATTTCCTCAAATTTGGTATCAAATGAAAGAGAAAACTAAGCCAGACAATCTCCCTCACCATAAATTACAAAATAATGGTGATCTGTATGGGTATTCTATGGATGTTCCATGGAAAGAACCAGAAAGGCAAAAGGCTTACTGATTCCTTGACAATGAAATGTACTTGTCTATTACTATGTTTTCAAATCGACAGTTAGTTAGTTAGATGGGGTTTTACGACACACCAACACGAAAATGTTATATAGTGTCACCTAGATGAGAAAAAGGTGCAATGTTGGGTACAATAAATAAAAAAAAAGGGGGTCAAAAGTGTCAAATTCCACTACAAAACTTTTCAGGTTTCACAAAAAATCCAAGCAGATCCCGGAGTCATGTCAAAAATTTCTGTACAGTTTACTCTCCTTGAGAAAGCCCAGAATAAGGGAAAAATCTGTCCGCTCAAATAAAGTTTTCAGGTCTTGGCAGATAACAGCGCAATAACTTCTGACGAATATGGGAGTTAATTCATGACAGTCAACCAGAATGTGACTGAGACGGTGACAGCACAATCACAGGGTATACAATATGGTCTTGTCGTCCCTCGTGAAGGTAAATAGGCCCTGGGTAAGGTAAAGTGTGGGCCGATGTGAGCCCTAGTCAGAACTAATATCATCTCGGATCAGTGTTTCTCAAATCGACAGTGTTTTTACATAGTACATGACTGTCTGTCTGAACAATTTTGGGCAACAAGAAAATGTCTACTGGTTTTGATGGGCACAGATCAAACAGGCTTATACCATATTGACCACCTAATTAAGGGTTCTTAGCCAAGGGGGACAGGAGCTCTACACCATACGTAAGTCTGCTAGCTGAGGGTTGGCTCAAACCACACACCAGGTAGTAACAGTTACCATGCAAAAGCCTCATGGGCCTATTGCAAAATGTGGAGTTGTAATAGCCTTCGGAGGCAGAGTGGCAAGTGTACTTTCGGGCAGGTTTGAATAAATTTGTCAAGTGCGCCATAAGACAGTAGTAAGCTTCAGAACTTTTAGAAGAGCCTGGAAGTGGGATGGCCTGACCCACACTTAGGATTTTTTTTGGCCCCTAACAACATTTAAGGAAAACCAGAATGCAAAATGCATTGAGGTTTACGATGATATATGTGTCTATTCCAAATAATGCCATGATGTCTCGATATCTTTTCAGTCAATGGTACAAATGACTATCTTAAACATGTTTTTTGGAAAAATACAGTTTTGTGTTGTCCTATTCTAATTTTGGGAATGTCTTGGAAAAATTTTGCTTCCTTCTGACCTCGTGCTGAAAACCCATATAAAACTCTTGGGAATTCTTGGGGAATTTTGCTTTTTTTACCTCCTGGTGACTAGACCCAGATGACCTTTGAACCTCCACCGAAAACACAATAGGGTCCATGCTTATTTCCACATAACACATCGCACATAGTACTGTAAGTATGAAATCTAGTCCAAGCTTCCTACCTTTGAGATATGTGTTAACAAGCTTTTCTAGTGTTTTGGCCCATGAATGACCCAAGATGACCTTCTGACCTCCAACAAAATGATTGCTGTTCATATTTCTCGACCACAATGCATCCACATACTACGTATTATAAAATCTAGTCCAAGCTTTCCTCGCCTCTGAGATATTGTGTTAACAAGGTTTTCAGTGTTTGACCCTCAGCCACCCCAGATGACCTTTGAACTCCACCAAAAACAGTGGGGTACAGCTTCTCACTATAACACATCAATTTACCATGTATGAAATCTATCCAAGCTTCGTACGTGGAGATAATCGTGTTAACAAGATTTTCAGAGCTTAACCCCAGTGACCCCAAATGACCTTTGACCTCCACCAAAATGATGAGATTCTTCCTCTTACTATAAGGCACCTACATACAAAGTATCAAATTTATCCAAGCTTCCTACATCGAGATATTTTGTTAACAAGGTTTTGAAGGTTTGAAGACCAGTGACCCCAGATGACCTTTGAACTCCACCAAAAATGATAGGATTCTTCCTCTTACTATAAGGCATCTACATACAAAGTATGAAATTAATCCAAGCTTTCTACATCGAGGCATCGTGTTAACAAGGTTTTCAGGGTCTGACCCCCGGTGACCCCAGATGACCTTTCACCTCCACCAAAAATGATAGGGTTTTTTCTCTTACCATAACACATCTACATACAAAGTGTGAAATTCATCCAAGCTTCCTACCTCGAGATATTGTGTTAACAAGGTTTTCAGAGTTTGACCCCCGGTGACCCCAGATGAGCTCTGACCCCTACCAAAAACAATAGGGTTCTTCCTCTCAATATGGGGCATCTATGCACCAAGTTGGAGAACTGTCAGAGCTTCCCTTCTTGAGATATCATGTTAACGAAGTTTTCAGGGTCTGATCCCCGGTGATCCCAGATGGCCTTTCACCTCCACCAAAAATGATAGGGTTCTTTCTCTTACCATAACGCATCTACATACAAAGTATGAAATTCATCCAAGCTTCCTACCTCGAGATATTGTGTTAACAAGGTTTTCAGAGTTTGACCCCAGGTGACCTTTGACCCCTACCAAAAACAGTAGGGTTCTTCCTCTCAATATGGGGCATCTATGTCAGTGTTGTAATCGAGTCACTTGATGTCGAGTCTCAAGTCACCTCGAGTCACAAGGCGTCGAGTCTCGAGTCATGTCGAGTCTTTAGCAATTCTAGTCGAGTCGAGTCATGTCGAGTCTTCCCTTAGCTCGAGTCGAGTCACTTCGAGTCTTAGTTAAGGTTCGAGTCACCTCGAGTGGCAAGGTGTCGAGTCTCGAGTCACAAGCAGTCGAGTCTCGAGTCATGTCGAGTCTTTAGCAATTCTAGTCGAGTCGAGTCATGTCGAGTCTTCCCTAAGCTCGAGTCGAGTCACTTCGAATCTTAGTTAAGGTTCAAGTCACCAGGAGTCACCTCAAGTGAAAAATGCATTTTGGTCAAGTCTCTCCAAGTCACATGATCTCTTAAATCGAGTCACACAGGATATCTTAAGTCGAGTCACCTCAGTCTCTGGTTTTGTAGGTTGGATCAGTTGGAGTACTTTGCCAAGTGTTCTTGTCATCGATTAACTTAAATGTGACAGTGTTTGCACCCTTTTGTTGGGGATGGGGGTTAGAAACTTGGAAATATTATTTGTGCAATTTAAGCGGTTTCTATGGAGGTACTTAGCGTTAAAAAGCGCTCTGCAACTACTGTTCAGTGCACATCAAACACTGCACTGTACATAAAGCTTCAGCATCAACCGCCTGTGGTGCAGACTGCAGTCTATTGAAGATTGGAAAATCTAACATAACCTGCACTGAAAACAGTTACAATGAGCCAAAAAGAAAGGAAAGAAAAACAAGTTATCAGTTACAGTTCCATGGTACAGCATGTTGCAGTCAACTTTACACTATCACAAATACAAGCCAACAAGGCATGTAATGATTAAAAAACAAGCCATGTTCTCCGAACCAGACCAATAGCATTAATTAAATAGGCACACTATAAATATGCTACTGTAAAATGAATAAGATTTTGCATTGACCAAGCTGCACTTTTTTCAGCAGCCTGAAGTTTGTGATAATTTTTATGAAAGGACAATCAACTACCCATGTACTGTGCATATGCCTCTTTTTCTTGAGTGTTATAGGACGGAAAGTTGATAAAGATTACAATATAGTAACACCCCACTGTAAAGTTTCATTCAAAGAAAACCAAAATTTGCTACGCTATGCTTTCTCGAAAAAGAAATAGCTCTGATTATCATGCACTCCTTCATTTTACTCTCCTTAGTAGGATGATGATCATGAGAATCACTTCCTTTCTTGGACATTATTTAACCTTTGCTCCTACAATTCTTTCCCTGTATAAGAATGAGTATGATACTCATACATGACAACAGCCAGGAAGTAGACCTGTATTTCCTCCATGGAATAAGACTGAAATTTGCCATACATTTACGACAGAACTTTGACTCAGAGTATGAATTAAAACAATGCCACAAGGTTTAAAGGTCTGGTGACAAAGACTGTCAGTGGATGTAAAAGCAAGTTCTATTAAAAACCTATCAAATATATGGAAACTTTGAAATACATATTCATTTCCACTTTATCATGAAGAAAAAAACAAGCTGAACATAAAAATTTCTCATATTGAAAGGACTCAAAAACTTTCTTGTTTTATCCTTTGTTTTTGAAACCTCATACAGATATGTCCCAGTATGTCCCAGTTATTTATTTTGGAAGTTGAATATGTCTTCCTGGAAAATATCAATAACTGTCAAACTGTGAACACCGCTCTTGATTGGTTCTTTTCATCTCCAGTCTTCAAGGAGTAAAAATAAATGGTAAAAAGTTCTTCTTACTGTCACGAAAACCACTCCATACAGTAAATTATGGTTCCCAAGCCACCCACAGTATCAAAAAGAAACACTTAAAACAATACTTTTATGCTAAGTCAGCCCCCCCCCCCCCCACCCAAGAAAATATGCAAAGATTAGGTTTGGTTGTTTCCCCTTCTCTTATTTTAGTTTAGTGTTTTAGTTTACAGAAGAATCACTGGTTGAGATGATAGATGGATAATTGCCTTTCAAAAACACTAAATCAGAGAGCAGTTTGTCATCCATTCTGGAACGATGTGGCCTCATAAAAAGTCCGCCTCTACTAAAAACTCTTTCCACAGGAGCACTTGATGCCGGAATTGCAAGAACTCGTTTTGCTAATGGGAAAAGGTTCAAAACTTCAGGCAGAGTTCCTCTGACTCTTCTGTTTCTTCTAAGTAGCGAAGAAGTTGAGCTGAAGTATTTTTGTTACCACCACTTGAACGTCTTTTTCGATAATTCCAGAACAACTTTGCATGCTTCCTTGGTGGCTCATCATCCTCTTCACTAGAACTTTCAGTGACTCTGCTAACCAGGGATTCTGCCTCCGTAATGACAAGATCTGTAACAAATGAAAATTAAACAATAAGTCTCTTGTCACACCCACAAGAATTTTCTGGTTAAATATGTTATATTATGACAGAAGGTCATAGAGACAAATGAAGTAGTATGTAGATTATCACAAATGGTCAATTCATAGTGCTACTATCAGCAACGTACAGGACACCAATACAAAATAGGCATAGCACCAATACCCTGTAAATTTTCACCTATGTCAAAGCATTCAATGAATGCACAAACTGTCAAATAATCTTGATACAGTATAGTTGAAGCAGGGACCTACCACCACTGATTGGCATTGGTCAGGATCCTGACATGTCAACCAACACTAGTCAGAAGGTGCTTTCTCAGACCAACAATGATCCCTCATAACAGTAAACATAAGCAAACTAGTTCAGTATCTTGCTTTCCAGAATACTAATCTTCTTTCAGCCCTTCTTGTTTCCCATCTTGATGATAAACTTCTAACAAGAGACTTATTGTCTGTTTGTTTTGTTAAAGGGAACAATACTGCTCACCATAGTAAAACTGAAAATGTACTATAAAAGTCTTGTTTATTTCTCTTTCTTCATTTGGAAGAGGGGGGGGGGGGGGGCTTTTTAAGTACATAGAAACAGGCACTGAGAAACAAAACGAAAACCCAAACCGGATCGGACCAAAACGTAACTGAGAACCACTCTAACCACTCTATCCACACACAGCAAACGAAACGAAAGAGTCTTTGTTACCACCAACAAACAGAAACCACCAAAGATCAACAACACAAGCCCAAAGGCAACAAACACGTCGAAAGGCAACACCATGCCCGAAGGCAACCACAGCACAGACGGACACGGGGGCCACTTGTTTCGTTGAAATCACTATTTACAGTATATACAAGTATTTACACGAAAACAAAACATCCCAAAGAGATCGAACGGGCCCGGTGGGGGATTGGGAACGTCCACTCTCTTCGGGAACCCAAACTGAACTGAACTGGGCAAATACAGGCGCACCTTGCCCAAGGGTGCCCCGGAGGCAGTTGTGGCAAAGGGTAACCTCATTATCCCCACACTTAAACAAGCTCCACAACCGGATGCAGTTTAAAGTCCTACCCAGGTTCTTTTTAAGTACGCAGAAACGGGCACTAGAAACAAAGGGCGAGAACCCAAACCGGACCGGGCAAAAACGCAACAGCAAAATATTTACATGCACCTACGAACATAAAATTGTGTTACTATGAACAAAGGACTATATACAAAGGTTAATTACATAAGACAATTTACAAATTTATTCACGCAAAACTACAGGTTAGCAGCTTTTTAAGTACATAGAATCAGGCACTGAGGAACAAAACCCAAACCGAAATTTCTGTGTTAACTTTGTATAAATCCATCCCGAACCCAAGCAAGTTACACAGGACTATTTACAATCTCACTAGGCAAAACTATTTACATACCCATTTACATTAACAGAAGAGTGTTCAGGTTGAGTCTGTACAATGCTTTTTTGTAACTATGGGTGCTCCTTACGTGCTCGGGAACGAAAACACCTGACGTGTCATAAAACACAAGGACAACTATATACACCAGGCCGCAACAAATTTTTATGTGGCCAACCCCACTATTTACAATATTAACAAGGTGATGTGCTTTTCACATGCTTGTAGCCGGACGGACCTAATGTGGAACAAAAGCAAACCTATTTACACTGAACTACCAAACTTTACAGCATGCATGAGCACAGATACAGACAGAACAGAAACCCAAAAGAAAACCGGGCACATACCATTCACACCAAATGATCTGGATGGGACCTTATCTTTTTAATCCGTGGGCTCGGTACGGGCGTCCCAGAGTGATGATGGGTTCCCCTGTCTAACACCTCGCCCGAGGCCGACCTCTTCAGTGCAGGCTCTGGCCCCTCCCCCTCACACAAATCAAACCAACCCTCCCCCGAAGGTGGATCCTTTGGAGGAGGCTCTGAGGCAGGCTCCCCGCCATCCGACATTGCCGAGTCCGAGGACAGATCGAGGTCCTCCTTTACTGTCGTTATTTCAACTTGACTGGGTGTCGATGCTAAGGGTGGCGGAGAGTCTACCTCAGGAGTTCCAGTACCCCCCTCACACTGCTTGGAGGCAAGGAAGTCCTGTTCCACCTCAAGTGCCGCCTCCTCTAATTCCTGAGTTGAATACTGCGGGCCTGTTTGCGAGGGTTCAGGTGCCGACCCCACATCCGCACTGACATGAGCAGAGTACGATGTGGGGCAGGCACCAAACACATGTCCCTCCTCCCCACAGAGGTTGCACCGTACCTCGTTGGGACACTCTGCCTTGCCGTGCCCCAACTGCAAGCATTTCCCACATCGTCTGTTGGGACACGACTTGGCTTCGTGCCCCTGCTTGGAAGAAAATTTGTCGCCTTTGGAAAGAGTGCATCAATTGGTATGATGTGTAGGATAACTTGTGCCACAGAGTATATTTTGACCCTCCGGCTTGCTAAGTTCACAGAAAAAGAGCTGCTTGCAATACGTATGAACAAAAATCATTGTGTGTGAGATATTTATTTGCCTTATGACAAAAACACATGTGTTCTGTTAAAATATAAAAAGAAACACTTAATTTTTACCTAATTTGCATAATTGCATACATCATGAGCTCATGCACATAAAATATTTTTTGAAATTTCCCATCTTTGCTCTTTACAATGATATGTTCTCACAGAGAATATTTTCTTAAATCAACCAAAAAATTCATGAAGATATTCCTCCTAAACCCTAAAAAAGCATCTGTGTAGAAGGGTTAATTTGTATTGATATCAATTGTGCTTCCATCATCTCGACTACAGTATTAATATGTCAATCATTCTTTATTTCCATTTGCATGTTTTTATACAAACTTCTTTGTTCAGTGTAGTGTGTTAAACTTACCCTTCAGCTTTGTGCGAATCCTGTCTTTTGCACCATCACTGACATTAACATCAACCATCCAATGCAGAGCAAATGATGGGTCCACCACTGCTGCCAACAGGTAAACTGCGTCCCCAAACGGATGAATGTTAACAAGTTCCTCAGGCTCGGATGACATCCCAAAATTGGTAAAAATGCCCAGGTAGCGTCGGTGCAAGGATGCTTGAAGAGTAGTTACGACCACTTTTAAATACTTAGCCTTCCTGCTGTAAGAAGTCAAGTGTCTATTTAGGGCCAGAACAGCAGGGATCACCAGACTGATTGTTGGTACTTTGTCACCCTGTGTTAAACTGGTAGCCTCAGCAAAGGGTTGTAAGATGTCAACCAGTTCATTAAGATGTGCCCATTCACGAACTGTGAGTACTGCTTCCCCATGATTTGTGTCATTGCAGATGTTTGAAAGCTTTTGATGGTCAAGTGTAACAATTGAACTTAGCTGGTGCAAAACAGAATTCCACCTGGTTGAATTGGCAGTTGGAATGCTCTTGTCTTTCCCAAACCCCTTTTCAAAGGCATTTTTAAATGCTCCACTGGAATGCAAAAGTGTTGTCAAGCGCGATGCCTTTCCCATAGCTGGTCTGATACCTAAATATAAAAAAATATAAACACATGTTAAAAGCATGATAATACCTAATGGACTGAGAAAGCTGATGTTGTATAAACAAGCATAATAAAGAGCAATGGTACACACTAATTCAGAGTAAGATGAAGACCTCTTACTTCCCTCCTACTGTAACCTTCACAAGAGGAAGCAATTCCTTATTATATTTCCCCAAACTAAAAGGGGAGGAGGGAGAATTCATACACTTTCAAAACTATGAAAAAAATTACAGCTTTATAATGTTTTGAACTTTTTCTATTTTTTTACTAAAAAATTAATGTGAAATAAAAACAAACAAACAAATGAATAAATAAAAAGATACCCATACCCTAACTACAAAAATAACTTTTTTATTTTTTAACCCTTTTTAGCTTCAGAGCATTTTTAGCAGTAATACAATTATATAGAGCTCTGCAAGTGTGGTGTAAACCTTTTGTACAGCATACAGTACCTTTTGTTTCCTTCAAGCCATCCCCCACACAAAGCTGGAGAGTATGAGCGAAGCACGAGAGACGGGATTTCCTAGCAGTATTCGAGAAAACAGTGTCCACTTCTTCCTGTTCCTGATCCTCAAGTGATAGCCACAGTTTCATCATCAAGGTTGGCAGATACAGATTCGGATTCATCTGGTACTTGTGCTATGGGATTTTCATTATCAGCTGCTTGAGTCTCTGAATCTGGAAATGTTGTTGTAAATGCTGCTTTCATGTTACTGGCATTGTCTGTTATGACATAATCGACTTTATTCTTTATTTTAAAGTCATCTAACAGTTTGTCAAAAGCTGCAGCAATGCGTTCTCCTGTATGTTTGCCCATGAATCTTTGGCACGTAAGAGTATATGTTTCTAAGACTAATTGTTCGCCTTTCTGTTCCATCACGTGAACAGTTACTCCCGTGAAGGATCGCATTTTGCGATCTGACCAAATATCCACTGTTGTATTTACTGCATCGGCGTTTGCGAGGACTGACATAACCTGTAACTTTGAGACATCAGCCTGAATCCCAATTTGCTGCTTCAGTGATGAACGGGAAAGGGGCTTATAGCGAGGATCAATTTTTCTCAGAAAATTACGAAAGCCCTCAGACTCCACTATCCTGAGGAGGCATGCACTCACCCACTACAAGATCCATCATAATGGATGCGTTAAGTTGTTTGTGAACGTATGCTTCTTGGTGGATAGAAAGATCCCTCACCCCTACTACCTAGTGATGGTAGATAAGTTGTCAATTTGTTCATTTTAGAACTGGCAGTAGATTCATCTTTGTAGTGTTGAAACCTGTTGAGAAAAACATACAGAAAATAAAAATTTGAACAATTAGTAATTTGAACAAGTAGTAAATAATTAAAAGTATACCATAACAGAATTATATTAATTAAATGAAAACACCTGATTTTTAAAAAAAAACACATCAAACACTTGCTGCATGCCAAGCCTAATGCAGTGGCACAAGGGCTTTAAATAGGGCTTAGATTTAACATGCTCCATACTCTTAGTGAGGTTTTAACTTTAACAAATTTGAACAGAAAAATGCAGGTCACAAATACTTTCATGGAGAGTCTACCTGTATGACATACTGCAGGTGTGTAAACCTTTATCTGGCAGTAAAGGGCTAAGATGCTGAAACAATCAACCTGTGGGGCTCATTGTATCCAATGAGAAGTTGAGTTAACTTGGTTTTACTGAGTGACAAATTTTTAAAAATCAATCCCCTTTTTATGTCAGGGTTAGAACTTAGTTGAAAATATGCTGCTGACCTATTCTGGGCCATAGCCTTAATTCAATTTCCAAGTCCTACCACTGGAAAGTATCTGATCCACAGACATGTTCTTGGGCTTTCATCTCATAATGTCTAAACCACCCCATTCAAGCCTACCATTGCCGCTAATCAAAAAAAGAGTGTATGCAGATGCCATACTGTATATTGGCAGGGCAGGTAGTTGGGAACATTTATAGGAGTCATATAATTGCAAGCTTTTATAGGAGGGGGAGTGGGTCTAAACAAATGCATTTATAAGCCACTGTAGCCTAGTATCAATTAGATGCCCTAGTGAAACTACCTGCGTAAAGTAGGCCTATCAGTAAACAATAAGTACAGAATCCTTAATGTTAGGCCAAGTTACCTATCCCACGGGCTACGTGTTTACCTAACGTTAGGGCTGTAGTTTAAAGTTAAACTTAACACTGTTACTAACAGTGTTAGGCGCTAGGGCTGCTATACTAATTACTAGCTACAGTAGTGTACCAGTGAGAAAAGGTTATCAAATCGGATGTAGAGTCACTACTAACCTCAATATAAAGACTCAGTCTATTATATAACATTGAAATAATCCCACAATTGTTATCAAGATATTGGTATTGGTAAACGCACTCTGTTTTACTAGGCCTAGGTTTCGCGTTTTTGGTACAAAGACATAGGGCCTACTGTCAGACCGTAGTTACAGGCTAGGCCTAGGCCTAGTACTATACTTACAAGTCAGGGTGCACATTCTTCAGATGTCGTGTAAAATTTGACGAGGTGCCATAGTTCTCGGATATTATTTTATTGCAGCATTTACATGTTGCAAAATGCTTTCTTTTCTTCTCGTCTTGATGATAATCGATAAACGCGAATTCGACGACTGATGGCTTCTCTTGTGCCATTGTGAACACACTCAGCCTAATCAGTCGACAGCAACAGCATACTGGTAGCAGACTATACGCTAGCAGTAAGCCGAGTCGGCGTCGGCGCGCGCCACTTACGTACGTACGTACATGACTAGTGTCACTTGCATCAGGGGCGCTGCATTTAGTACACACACTTCACATGAATCCATCGTCACGCATAGTCAGGGCAGGGTTGTTCGGTTTAAACCGGTTAAAACCTGGTTTAAACCGGGCAGTTTTGACCACCTATTACCGGTCAAAACTGGTCAAAACCCCTTCAGTGTTTAAATCAAGTCAATTTAAATTGAATTTAAAGAAAAAACATGCCAGTTACTCATGTGCCAAATAGTTGATTCAATTTGACAAAGATTCAGAAGACAAATTAGTCCCATGGGGGCTATTGAAGGCTTCTCTCTCATTTGCCCCTTCAGTCTCAAAAGTCAAAACATCTAAAAATCAACACTCTTGCTGTCTTGCAGTTGTAAAATTATTTCACCGGCTTGATACAGTTACACTACAAACTCTGACAAAGGTTTCTTATGAACTAAAATCAAATTTATTCTTCATGGTGCCTATTTTGAACTCAAAATAATGAAAAAGGAAACACAAGAATAACCCCATTAAGAATACATTCCCAGTTACCCACTCAATTACATGAAACCTAGAAAGTATCAACTGTCCCAATATGGATAGCCAAATCACTGGACATGCAAGACGCAATGCCCAATGTAATTTTTTGACACTGTCAAACTCAAATGGAACAAATCTACTACTGATTCAATTACTGAACTTGCTTTCACTACATTTGGAAAATCAAGCTCACACCTGTGTTTATTAGCTACATAGCTATTGCTTTTCATCAACAGGCGCCTAAATTTTGATTATGGATTGTGTACACAAGTATACACCATGTGCCTAGGTCAAAATTAAGAATTGCATCCTTCTTTTTTGGAAAAATTGGCAATGAGGGCACTCTCCTTTATTATTTTTTCTGTAACAGCCCAAAATGCTGTTCGTTTCTAAAGGAGCAAATTTTCAAGCATACATTTTTCTAAGTTGAATCAGTTATTTTTATCTGAAAAATACCTTAAATTAATAGGTACATGATGAAAACCTTGCTTTTTGCTTGCAAATTTTAGGGGGCACAAGGTAGGCCTATTTGCTAAATAATAATGTGGCTTCCATGACACATGTAACAATTACTCACAGTCTCTAACAGCACAAATTAACAGCACAGACTTATGTATTTGACCCAACAATGTCAGGTGTAGAATTTCTTTTTATCTTTTCCAATTTTTCCAACAATTAATGGAATAGTTAATTCATAATTATTTCGGGCAAAAGAATAATATTTTCAATCAAAGAAATTTAATTCAATCGTTTAAAGCCTCCTGATCATTCAAGGTCACATGATTTGATGTGTGCTCATGGGCTGTGACCTAAAATATTTTGTCTAACAGAAGGTTTATGGGTTTTTACCAGTTTTGACCGGTTTAAACCTAGTTTTGACCGGTTTAAACCAGGTTTAAACCGCTTTGTGGTCAAAACCGGTTTTGACCACTTATATAACAACCCTGAGCCAGGGTAAACCTGCCATACTACAGGTGAAAATTTCAAAATGTAAAATATGTTTCCTCTTGGCAGGGTGACCATGACATTACATGGAAACGTACTAGTACTACAGACTGTGCTATTCAGATATGGAACGTCGATGGAAGCCGTCGCTTTATAGGGCGGTGGTGCGAAAGAAGTTTATGGTTCTGTTCTGTTCACTGTTGTGGCGTGACTCGAGTCACATAACAGATGACTCGAGTCAATTCGAGTCACTGTGGGCAAAGACTCGAGTCAAGTCGAGTCTTTAAGTTTTGTGACTCGAGTCATGTCGAGTCTTTGACAATTTGTTAAATGGTGACTCGAGTCAAGTCGAGTCTTTGGCAAGTGATGACTCGAGTCAAGTCGAGTCCCGTCAGTTTGTGACTCGAGTCAGACTCGAGTCTTTGAAATCGTGACTCGAGTCACGTCTTTGACTCGAGTCATTACAACACTGATCTATGTACCAAGTTTGAGAACTGTCGGAGCTTCACTTCTCGAGATATCGTGTTAACGAAGTTTTCAGGGTCTGACCCCCGGTGACCCCAGATGACCTTTCACCTCCACCAAAAATGATATGGTTCTTTCCCTTACCATAACGCATCTACATACAAAGTATGAAATTCATCCAAGCTTCCTACCTCGAGATACTGTGTTAACAAGGTTTTCAGAGTTTGACCCCCGGTGACCCCAGATGAGCTTTGACCCCTACCAAAAACAATAGGGTTCTTCCTCTCAATATGGGGCATCTCTGTACCAAGTTGGAGAACTGTCAGAGCTTCCCTTCTTGAGATACCGTGTTAACGAAGTTTTCAGGGTCTGACCCCCGGTGACCCCAGATGACCTTTCACCACCACCAAAAATAATAGGGTTCTTCCCCTTACCATAACGCACCTACATAAAAAGTATGAAATTCATCCAAGCTTCCTACCTCGAGATATTGTGTTAACAAGGTTTTCAGAGTTTGACTCCCGGTGACCCCAGGTGACCTTTGACCCCCTCCAAAAACAATAGGGTTCTTCCTCTCAATATGGGGCATCTATGTACCAAGTTTGAGAACTGACTGACTTTCCCTTCTGGAGATATCGTGTTAGCAAGAAGTGTCACAAACACACACACACATACATACACGCCATCATGAATGCATAGGTTTCTCTTATCGAAACCAAAAATCACTAACAGTTATCGCCTTAAATACACCTTGGTATATCAGGTATGTCGCCCTTCTGAAATATTCCTCCCTGGAAGTTCCTGTGGAAGCTATACCTCTCTTCCTTCAGTACTCTTTCTGGCTACAGGCCTAGGCTAGCCAAGTATACTTAACATAACAGGTTCAAGGGCAAAGGAGGGCTAAGGCCCCATATATGATGCCCTCAAGTCCATAAACCTTAACTAAAAACAAACAACCAACACCAAACAGGCCAATTACAATTAGATTCTACCACAGTCATGGAAGAACTTGTCTTCTATATAGATTGGCGGAAATAACATTTCCAGGCCGCATAACATGCATCAATGCATCAAATTCTTTCCTTTGAGCTCTCAAAAGTAATAAACTTACATACGAAAAAGATAGCAGTCAATGGACAGACCAGTATCGGTAAAATCCTATTAATAGGTCTCTGCGCAGCTTAGTATGTGTTTTAACAAAGGAAAAAGCTGATTGAACAAATGACGGACACGCAGTAATTTTGCAGTGTGATATGCCTATCACTGGGGTATTGTATTACATCTGCCATCTCCTACTGGTCAGATTTAGGGGATTCTACCACTCCTAGCCATCTGTTATTGAGTATCTTGCATTCTGATTGGTTAAGCACTGACCTGTTTTTCCACGACACACGGTCAGTAAACGTAAATACTAATAAGAATGAAGTTTTTCACACATTTTCGGTGGTAGAATAGGAATAAACATTTGTCGGACTAAATTGTCTCATAAAACACCTTGACTCCAAATTTGGCAAAATAATGGACTTGGCTTCTCCTCATCCTTTATTTTGCCAAATTTGGAGTCTCGGCGGTTTATTCAGCAATAATAGTCCGCTAAATGCGATTTATTCCTGAAATATATCTCCAATCCCCGAGATCAGCGTCTACACTTACATTAATTACCTAGTATGGTACTTTGGCAACAATGAAAAGTTGCATGAGAGTTGCGTCGAAAGTTGATTGAAAAGTCGCGCAACTTGCTGAAAGTTGAATCGCGTATATGGGACCCGGGCTTAACGTTATCACACAGTGATGCAAGGCAAGCACGGCAAACGACGAGAGCAGATCGAGGGAGCTTTTTAAGTACGTAGAAACAGGCACTGAGAAACTAAAGAACCCCAAATCGAAAGCAGAGAGCAGATCGAAAATACGTCTGCACTCGACGAAGACCTGAATTGAACTGATTATTGTAAATAATCTTATGTTAGTAGCTTGGCTTCGGGTTGGTACAGAAGTGTTGTTTGCTAGCCCGTGTGTGTGGGCCCGTGTGTGCTGTGCTAGCATACTTTATTATACTATACTATTATATCTCTGTGTGTGCAGGCTATATCGTTGGGTGTGGTCTTGTATAGATAAGGACTTGGTCGTGCTTGTTTTAAAGCACGTCTACCTTATCGCAGTAATTTGCGTTGGGTTCCCTTTCTGTTTCTTACATTTCGTTTTAGAAAAGAGTACTGAGGGTTTTGTCTCTCTCATTGTTGCGTGGCCTAGTGCAACAAACCACTTGTTGCTATGCCCGGAGGTCGGGATAGCACAATCGTTAAGTTGGAGTTTTCGTCGGGAGTGAGCGTTTCTCCCCCACAGGCGTTTACTATGTTAAAGAACAATGGTGTAGAGGTAAAAGAAATAGAGATGTTGCAGCCGCTTGCGGCCCGCAACACGTACGACCTAAAGTTCAGGTCAGATGCTGCCCGAATTCAGGGCGTGTCTTGCCTTAAAGGGTTGGAAGGGCTCACTGTCACCCCATATGATCGCTCTGTGGTGGTGACAGTTCTGTACCTGAACTTTGAGGTCGATCAGTTAGTTAGTTAGATGGGACTTAACGACACATCAACACAAATGTGTTATGTAGTGTCAGCAAGATAAAAACGGTAAAACTAAAGAGAAACTTGGGGAAAATCCTAAAAGTCTAGACAAGATCAAACGCGGGAGTCATGTCAAAACTTCCTGTAAAGGTTACTTTCTTTGAGAAAGTCCAAAATGAGAGACGGATCTATGTGCTCGAACAATGTCTTCAGGTGTGGCACAGTGTAGTACTTCTGACGAATATGGGAGTATTCATAGCAGTCGACGAGAATGTGACTGACGGTGACATCACAATCACAGGGGATACAATATGGTCTTTCATCCCCGTGTAGCAAATAAACATGGGTTAGGTAAGTGTGCCCGATGCGAGCCCTAGTCAGTACCAAATCATCTCTCCGTTTTCTGGGGGTTGCATTACCCACAGTCCCGACCGTTGGTTTGACCTGGTATAATTTGTTCTCAGGGAAAGAGTCCCACAGTTGCTGCCATTTTGATTTTATATAGCCGTTGATGTTAGGACGATAATCAGTGTGGGGTAGGTGGAGGTTGGTAACGTCCATCTGTAGGGCTTCTTTAGCTAACGTGTCTACCTTTTCATTTTGAGGTCGATCAGGTCCTGGTGGCGAGGGTTCTACTGTCTCCGACATGCGATGGGTCACCTATCAGGCAGGTGAGTTGAAGGGCATCCTGAACGTTAGTTAGTTAGATGGGGTTTAACGACACACCAACACGGAGGTGTTATATAGTGTCACCTAGAAAGAAAAAGGGGCAAAGTTGGGTACAAAAAATAAAAAAGGGGTCAAAAGTGTCAAATTCCACTAGAAAAACTTTTCAGGTTTCACTAAAAAAAAAACAAGCAAATGCCGGAGGTATGTCAAAAATTTCTGTACAGTCTACTCTCCTTGAGAAAGCCCAGAATAAGGGAAGAATCTGTTCGCTCCAATAAAGTTTTCAGGTCTGGCACAGCGTAATACTTCTGACGAATATGGGAGTATTCGTGACAGTCAACCAGAATATGACTGACGGTGACAGCACAATCACAGGGTATACAATATGGTCTCTCGTCCCCGTGAAGTAAATCCTGAACGGAAAGAGGCAGTTTCGTATGGTACTGAAGAGGGAAATACCGTCCTTTCTCTTCATAGGGGGTTCCAAAGCCCATATAAGATACTTTGGACAGCCCCGCACCTGTTTTAAGTGTGGAGAGGAGGGGCACGAAGCCAATTCGTGTCCCAACAGACGTTGTGGCAAGTGCCTGCAGGTGTGGCACGACAAGGTTGAGTGTCCCAACAAGGTGCGGTGTAACCTCTGTGGGGAAGAGGGACATGTCTCTGGCTCCTGCCCCACTTCGTACTCGGCCCGTGCTAGTGCGGAGGTGGGGCCAGATCATGAACCCTCTCAGCCAGGCCCAGAACCTATGGTGGAAGAACCTAGGTCCCCTTCACCGGATGAGGTGGCACATCAGGTGGAGCAGGATTTCCTTGCCTCTAAACAATGTGCAGGGGCCTCTGGGACCCCTAGGGTAGGCCCTCCATCATCATCCTCTTCGACACCCAGGGAGGCCGGATTACTAAAGGTGGAGAATGACCTTCAACTCTCATCAGACTCGGAGACTGACTCTGCCATGTCAGATCCTGGGGGACCTGCCTCAGAGCCTCCCCCAAAGGATCCGCCATCCGGGGAGGGCTGGTTTGATTTATGTGAGGGGGTAGAACCAGAGCCTAAATTAAAAAGGTCAGCTTCAGGCGAAGAGTCAGACCAGGAGATCCATCTTTCTGGGCCACCAGCACCAAGTCAATGTAAGAATAAAAAGGCCAGGTCAGAGACAGACGTGTAGTTGCATATTCCACCATGATTGATCCCCTGTCCGTCATGACCCTGAACGTTAACGGCATGAGGGACAGTCGGAAGTGGTCCAGAATATTCCAATTTTGCAAATCACTGGGTGTGGACTTCGTTTTCCTCCAAGAGACCCACATTACGAATGAGGACTGGTATGCATTACAATAATACACCCTAGCGGGATATTTTTCTGTGCAACGTGTATGCGCCCAATCGGCCTTCAGACAGAAGGGACTTTTTTATGACCCTGTCATCCTTCGTTCCTGGCAGTGCTCCGTGTATCCTGGCCGGAGACTTTAACTGCGTCCCCGACACACAGCTTGATCGAATGTCCATACGTACTGGGGTGCTTTTTAAGTGCATCGAAACGGCACATACAAACAAAAACAAAAACTCAAACCGGATCTGGCAGAAACAAAAATGCAAAGTATTTAAAAAAACTAAATCAAACAGAAAATTATGTTCATTACAGTAATAGAACTATATGTACAGATATTTACATAAAGTCCTGGGTAGGACTTTAAACTGCATCCGGTTGTGGAGCTTGTTTAAGCGTGGGGATAATGAGGTTACCCTTCACCACAACTGCCTCCGGGCCACCCTTGGGCAAGGTGCACCTGTATTTGCCCTGTGCTTTTTGTGTTGTTACCTTCGGGCGTGAAGTTGCCTTCGGGCGTGGGGTCGCCTTCGGGCGTAAGGTTGCCTTCGGGCGTGGTGTTGCCTTCGGGCGAGAAGTTGCCTTTAGGCGTGGTGTTGCCTTCGGGCGTGTTATTGCCTCCGGGCGTGGGGTCGCCTTCGGGCGTGGTGTTGCCTTCGGGCGAGAAGTTGCCTTTAGGCGTGGTGTTGCCTTCGGGCGTGAAGTTGCCTTAGGGCGTGGGGTCGCCTTCGGGCGTGGTCTTGCCTTCGGGCGTGTTGCGTTGCCTTCGGGCGTTTTTGCTTTCGGACGTTTATTGTTGCCTTCGGGTGTGTGTTGCTGCCTTCTGGCATGTGTTGTTTTCCTGTTAGTAAATAGTCTTCTGCGGTGGGTGGGCTGGGGGTGTCGTATATGTTGGCCACAGAAATTTTCTTTTGCTAGCTTGGTGTAG
This sequence comes from Holothuria leucospilota, assembly GCA_029531755.1. Lineage (NCBI taxonomy): Eukaryota > Metazoa > Echinodermata > Holothuroidea > Aspidochirotida > Holothuriidae > Holothuria > Holothuria leucospilota. Next base: position 22,213 of record JAIZAY010000884.1, read on the forward strand.
GTAACTTTGTAAATGGTTGTAAGTAGTTCCTGGTTGTGTTCTTGCCGGTCCGGATTTGGTTCTTCCTGTTTGATAGTGTCCGTTTCTTTGCACTTAAAAAGCACTTAAAAAGATATTTACATACACATTATATACACATATTTTACAACTTAAGTAACCTCACACAAGCAACCTGTGTACAAACACAGTCCTATTTACAAATTACAGTAGTTCCATATTTACAAACCAAAATCAATATTTAACACACTTAAGTGCTTTTTTTTCCGTGCACAGAAACGGGCACGGGGAAATCGAAAACAGCCCAAGCCAAATTACAATCACAATATTTACAAATTAACTATCACCCGGCCCGCCCGCACCGAAAACGGAGTGGGCCCCAACACCTGGCCGAACGTGCGGACCTTGGCCAAAACGGACGAAGTCGGCCTCCACCCTAAGCTTAATCTCCGTCCTAAACCGACGCCAGGGACGACGTTCCGGCAGGCTTACCCTCTTGCCCCTAAACACAAATATTACACCGGTCTCTCCATTAAGGCCAGCTTTATGGAGGCCGAAACCACAAGGTAAGTATCCCGCGAACACTTGTATTGCTATGGCGGGGGTGAACAGACCATACAAAGCGGTAGTCCTGGCTGACCGCCCAGGTGTTACCAAACGTGAGGCGATCAGCCAGGACTTTGAAACCACTCCCAGAGGAGGGCCACAAAGCCCACACTGCTAAAACACATGGGGCACACTCTCCTCCCACCTTGTGCATCCAGTTGCGGGGGGGCAAATGCCATCTCCAAGACGCAACCGAAGGCGATTGAGATTCGTTACGATGGCGTCGTGTGCGATCCCGGACACAGCAGGTCTCGCCGGCGGTTGACTCGAGTGACCTGCTGTGAACCACACGCCCACACTCCCGTCCTGACGCATAGTCGGTTGGGTTGGACCCGACCAACCAGGTCATCAAAAATGGCCCGGTACAAGTTCCCCGCACTGGACCGCGAAAACGTCCCACAACAAGTTGACATGATACGGAAAGGGTCCCTCATCTGACAGTATGCCTTCGTGGGCCTCCAACTGTGAGGTACACTGTTGCGGAAAAACATCGAAGGAAAGAACCAGCGGAAAACGATAATCCCCCCCCATAACGGACAAAGTAGGCAAACGGCAGCTCACTGTCAACGGCACAAAAAACACACTTGGTCAGGAGGAAACGGTTAGTTAGTTAGTTAGATTGGATTTAACGACACATCAACACAAATGTGTTATGTAGTGTCAGCTAGATAGAACAGGGTAAAGGTAGGTAAAACTAAAAGTAAAAAAGAATTAAAACATTGGGCAAAAATCCTAAAGTCTTGACAAAAGCAAATGGGTAGGGGGGGGGGTCATGTCAAAAATTCGCTGTAAAGGCCACTTTCTTTGATGAAAATCCAAGATGAGAGTAGGGGTCCTTGTGTGTCAAACAATGTCTTCAGGTCTGCGTACACTGTCATATTTCTGACGAATATGGGAGTATTCATAGCAGTCGGACGAGAATGTGACTGACGGTGACATCGACAATCACAGGGGATTACAATATGGTCTCTCTTCCCCGTGGAGCAAATAAGCATGTGTTAGGTAAGTGTGACCAATTCGCTGCCCTAGTCAGTACGAAATTCATCATCATTCGTACGAAATCATCATCATCAGGAGGAAACGGAGCTTCGAGGGAAACGCTGCATGAAGGCCCAACCACGCCACACCTAGGGTCCTGATAACCACCACCTTGCTTTTTAAGTGCATAGAAACGGGGACCACTATCAAAACAAGGAAGAACCAAATCCGGCCCGGCAAGAACACAACCTTGAACTACTTGACAATCATATTCAGGCGCGGGATCCAGGGGAGGGGGGGGGGGCCTGGGGCCTGGGGGGCCGGGCCCCCGCCCCGGCCCCCCCTCAAACTGGCGCCCCCCCCGCCACGAAAAAAAAACGAAAGGAGAAAAAAAGAAGAAAAGAAAAAAAGAAAAGGAGAAAGAAAAACTAAGAAGCAAAAATGAATAAAAGTGTCTAAAAACGTATTTCAAAGTATATATTTCTGTAGTGTGTTGGGTGGAGCTATCCGCTGGATTATTCTCCCTCCTCATTTATATCTTTCAAAGTGGTTGCGCGACGAAAGGAGCGCTACAATGTTCGAAAAAACAGAGTGAATAGCTGAGTAATGATCCTTGACTTAAGATCCTAAATAAAGTAAACTCCGTGACATATGTAGTATGGGCTCGATCGGCTAGCTGCAACTGAAATTTATTAACAATTTTGTGTTAAAGAGTGAAATTTTTGTCAATCTAGAGGGATTCGAGAGGCAAAGTTTTCGCCATAACAGACCTTGCAGAATGAAATACAGAAGACCAGCTGTCAGGTGCGTGCTATTGTGCACAGTGGCACCAGCTGTTGCAGCCAAAGTAGTGGCGTGCATATCCTATTTCGATTTCGAAAACTGTCTGAATAAAGTTTTAAAATGAACTTCAAAAGGCTTTTAAGCTTCACAGACGGTGGCGTCGGCACAGTGGGCAATGGGTGACGTGTGTTCCCCTTCACCCATTGATTCTTGAAAAATTTTTTAAATTGTCCCCAAGAAGTCCGTTTAAGCTACAGATTTCTGTGGAGGGTGGAGGGTGAGATGTATTTTTTGATGACTGGTTTATTTGTTTCCTAAACCCATTTTTCTCTTCACGAAACTGTTCTCAAACTATCCATAAAGTATTCCTATTCCAATTTTGCAAAATCACTATGTGTGGACTTCGTTGTTCCTCCAGGAGACTCAAAATTGTTAATGAGAACGACGTCTACACCTGGTCCTATGAATGGGGTTCGGGGGTTTGCACGCTTCCTTTTGGTTCCGTGTCTTCCTGTGGAATCTGTTATTTTAGTTTCATCCAGATGGACTTCCCTGGTAGGAAAAGTTGATCATGATCATGAGGGCCGGGTGATATGCATCACCGATAAACAAACATCCTTGCGGGAGCTTCATCCTATGTAATGTTTACGCACTCCAATTCAGCTACAGGACAGAAGGAATTTTTTTATCTACCCTTACCATCCTTCGTTCGCTTTGCTGTGCCCCTTGTATCCTAAGCCGGAGGACTTTAACTGCGTTCCCGAACACACAGTTCGACAGAATGTCTACACACACATCGTTCGAGCTGTGGTGTCGGCATTGCGGAATTGGACATGTTCACAAAGAATCATGACATGGTTGACGTTTGGAGAGTGCAACATCCCGGCTTGGCCGTGTTCACTTGGCACCGCCCTGAATGGCACGGACGCCTCAAGGTTGGACCGGGTGTACTCTCCACATGCTTCTGTCACCGAGTGATTGTGAAAGTTTTGTGGCATGTCCCAATTTCGGACCATGATGCAGTTACTGTCTCCTTCCAACCCCCAGAGTCCATGGCCAGCAGGGAGGGGGTTCTGGAAAAATGAATACAAGATATTCTAACGGAGGCTGAATATTGCAAACAGTTTAAGAGGCCTAGGTACGAAAGGCGTGGCGAACATGTGAGGCGCTGGCCTTTTTCAACAGATTTAGAGTTGGTGGGACGACGTAAAGTCCCGTTATCAAAACATTTTACAGTTGAATACTGTGTAGCAAGAGCTCGTCGAAGAATGGAGGAGTTCCTCTTCGCTCTGCTCTAGGGAGAGGAACGGGGACCCCTCCGCACCTTCACGCAATCCAGACAGTATCTTGATGAAAAAACTTACACGGAGCCCAGCGTTCGTGCTCGCGTGCATTGCGTGGGAGCAGAGGAAAAACCAACCCATCAAGTTCTAACGGGGACGTCCACAAAGTATGCCATCGATCGCCAGCATAAAAAGAGTCCGTGACGTGCCACGGTGTGGTACATAAGGACCCTCTCGACATCGTAGAAGTACTTAAAAAGCTTCTATGAGCAGCTATTATACTCAGGCAGATGTCGATGAAGGCCTTCAAACAGTCCCTGTTAGATAATATTGATAAGAACCCCATCTAGAGAATCAGAACGATGAACTTGGTTCCACCGTTGACTGTTGAACGAGCTCTGGAAGGCAGGTGGCTGAAGATGAAAGGCGGAAAGGCGCCTGGGTCCGACGAGTATTCCGATGGAATTCTATAAACTCTTCTGGGGTACCGTTGGACACGATCTCCGCGATGTATTCGTCTCTGCTTTCCTTGCTGGCTCATTGAGCCCCTCGCAAGCGCAACAGGCGTGAATAACTTTGTTGCCCAAGTCATGGAGGAACCCCCTAGAACCGAAAAATAAACGGCCAATCACCCTGTTAATGTAGACTAAAAGATTCTAGCGAAAGCCTTTGTAA
>JAIZAY010001300.1:0-17110 GCA_029531755.1 Holothuria leucospilota
ATGATACACCTTATTTTGCAAAAATTTGCAAAGGGGAGGGGGGACACTCCCACCCCTTAGATCCTCCCCAGACAGGCTAATAACAAATAATGCATTCCCCTCACCCATGAGAGAAATCCGGGCTACGCCACTGATTATTACAATTATATTGTAACGACTTCCCCAACAATATTATAATCAATATTGGAAGGGTTCGTAAACACGGCAAATGAGTGGCATGTAATTGGCCCGTACGGTGTGAGAACGATGCATGCCTATAGCGGAGTTGCAGAGACGGTTTTTATACCAGTGAAATCTAATTTCTCTGGACGGCAAAAAACCGCCCCTAATTACATTGACTCACCATGCAAAAGGATCTGGTTTAAAAGGGCTTTAACCTCGCTTGTGTATAATTTTTTGGCCAAAATTATTTATTGCTCATCATCTTTGTTGCAGTTGCACCTGTCTCAAGAGTAGACAAAAGAAAGTTTCACAAGATTTAGAGAAAGAAACGAAAGAAAAAAGCAAAACAGCTGTATTACCTGAGTAGGTGGCAGTTCCTTTTTTGCGGTCCAAAATGACCAACAAAAACCGCTGTGCTATGACGTCAATGCACGTCCTCTATATGATATGTACAACAATATTGAAACGCGCGTGAAGCGGGCGGAAATTTGGGTTTTTATTTTTCGAAACAAGTCGTTACAGGACCCCCCAATCAACCGGGGCTCCTACGCCCATGTAGATAGTACAGGAGATTAAATTCGTGCAGCAGAAAAAAACATGTATGAAAACATTGTAATAACGTGTTCATCATTTAAAGATTAGGTCAAAGCTTTCTATTATAGGACAATTATTTCCAGTTGTCACTTTCTTTTTTGTTTTTTTTTTCAGTTGTCCTTTTTTCTTTTTTGTCTGTAAACAGCAACGACAAAAACTACATTCGAGGTTAAAAGTAGTGGAGCAATTTTTAGACAGGCCAGCTCCGCTTCCCTACGATAACGTGGAGGTCTGGGAGGGACTTCTCCGATCAAAATTTGCCAATTTAAAACACTGTACCATGCAACTTCTGGTTGTCTTTCAATTAAAGAAGTAGTGCACCTAGGAAGGAAATGTTACTTAACTTGTTGACTTCATTTGTCTCCGTTTTATGAGTACTAATTTTAGAGTTAAAGGGAGAATGCAGTCACCCCAATAAAGAATTGTATAGTAGACTATCCTATTTCCTGAATGGATCTTGAGAATCGTGTGACAGTATTTTTCTCAATCAATTGTAAAATTTACAAGGAGCAATTGCTTGGTTTACCTTGAATATGCAATATTTATGTCCTAAAATATTATGAAAGATACTTGGAAGAGAAATAAGAAGAAATTTGTGACATTTAGCTATTGTTTCAAAATAAGTTTGGGGCGACTGCTTTTGACCTTTAAGCTTGAAGCTTGAGGAAATTATTTTGTACCTTTGTTAGCCCCACTTTAAATTTAGTATCTCATTTTTTTTTAAACGCCGCCTGCGGCCCCTTAGCCCTTATCTCCCTCCCTCTGAATAGGGAAAACGCCCCTGAGGCTATATCACCCCGTTGGGAACCACTGGGCTAGATGGTACTGTCCACGTGATTTGGAATGTTATTAAAGGACGAAGTTCTTGTTGGGAGCTATGCGGGATGAGACTGGGCCCTTCATGGAATGTACACCGCCGGGGTGTGGGGTTGCCCACCCAAGTTTAAAATGGGTCCTAGCTGGGGACCATACACACAGGGATCACTTTAGGCCAGCTTATAGGTGACTCTCTATAGATGTTTAAATCAAATTGTTTGGCTTCATCAACAACACAACGACTAAAAATCATGCAGAACAATATTCTCTTCAAAATGAAGCTTTCATTTTGTAAGAATTCCATACGAAAGCTAGCAATGCTCAGTTATAAGACTAGCGATGCAATGAAAAGGGCTCGAGTACGTGTCAAGTCTGTCACTAGAGTCCGAGTCACGGGCCTTGTTAATAGTTGCGCATAAACAAACCAATAAAGCAAAAGTTGATGATAGGTCCGCCATCAAGGTGGTAGGGGAGTAATGATTCAGTGGGGACGGAATACACCTCCGCCCGGACCCAAGACTATTTGGTGAACGGGTGTGATATTTTGCTGATGTCAGTGCTAGACACGGATTTTAAATCTTTAGGAATCTTCAAGAATAAAACGATTATTGGAGGCACCTGTTACAAGAAGAGTGTTGCAGTTTTATTTTCCTCCAAATAACAACTCTCTGCAATTAAGTGAATAATGTACAAAATTTTTGTCATACATTAAGTTTGTGTCATCGTAAGCTTCGTTTAGAAACCATAGGGCTTATATAAACTTATGGGACCATTTGGATTTGGGGGCACACATTTTTGGCCAGAATCTCGAGCCTTTTTACAAAAATTTTGCCCGAATATTTTTATCGAATCTGTCCGAGTTTTGGGGTTGTCCAATTGTTTTAAGTGGGTGGCAGAGTGCCATGCCCCTCCTCATAAGCTCCTGATAGGGCTACAGTAAGCAAATCAAGGGTTGCTTATCATTGTTATGCACCCGAATCCACATGCGTACGATATATAGGGTCTACATACCGACGCTGCTTACATGGGGTAGTCTTAACACTATTTTTGAAAAAAAGAAAGTATTTTTTCGAGCACAAATCTTATTTAGCGAAATCCGGCACGGGGAGAAACTTAAACACAAATTTTGTTTGTTCCTATTTTATTTTGGTAGAGTATTGTTAGTTTGGAGATGAACGCGCTTGAGGCGTGCTTGATGACTTTGTAAAGCATTTGGGGAAGAAATATTTTGTAAAGCATTTTGGGAGGTAATGTTAGTCGCAGCCGTTTTACGTTAGGTTCTGTCCTCTAGAAGATCGTTCTCCCCCTAGAAGATCAAAAATTATCATTACCTGAATGCATTTTAGAATTCCCCCTCCCCCCCCCCCCCTCCAGCTATCTCGCTCTCTTCACTACGTCTGGCAAGGCGCTGGTATAAAGATTTGCTTTCAATTACATATTTTCTTTTAAATTCATTTTTTGCCTAAAATGTTTTGATTAGTCGCTATTAAATTCAATCCACTATATATATGGGGAGATTTTCGTCGTATTTGGGACATGCCCACAAAGCGTTTGCTTAAATTTGGATATTTTAAAATATTTATTTTTAAAATGTTAAATTTTCTGATAAACTTAATTTTCACAACACTGCAACTCTACAACACTCATAGGTAACAACTCCTCTCTGATGTCCACTGCATATTTCAAAAGAAAAGGCAGCAGGGGTGTCACTACCGGTGGTGTTGGGGTTGCTACACCCCAAAGAAAGTTTCAAAGTATTGTCTGTTGGGGAAATTTTGCGGTCCGTTAGGGAAAAACTGCTACTTTCTTTTCCAATTCATCAACTTTGTCAGGAAAAATATTTTATTGGGGCTACAGAAATGTCTGGAAATTTTATAATCACAACGTTTAACTTTTTTTTATCGGTTGGAAAATTAGTATTGGGGGAAATATTGCTTTGGATATATTTAACCAGAGACGGAATCCCTCCCAGATTTAATTGTAAGGGAAAACTATTCTGTTTGTCGGTAAATCACTACATAATGCTGGAAAAGTAATTACAAATTAAAGATTTTGTGTCCGTAAGTGATATCTACCACACCTTTCAGGAAGCCATCGTATTTTGAAGAAATCCCACTGTCGGGAAAATAGAAGTACCGTAATCATAATTGTCTGCCATGACATAGACACCATGTCCGACCAGGGAGGTGGTATTAGAATGTATTTCCATTTAATACCACCTCCCTGCTCAACTTGACACCTTGTTTACGTAGTAGGCTGTACGGCATATTCTTTGTTCAGTCATATAGGAAGCTGAGGAGCTGAACAAACAGAGTCCGCTCCGCTATGTACCTGACACCTCGTCGGGGATGAGTTGTAGGTATATTTGGTCAGTTGCGTCGGTTCGCAGTCGGATTGTAGGTTAACCATCGGACCATGCAACACACTGCTAAGGTGGATATAGGTCTATCTACTGTTCATCAATCACACATGGGGGAGAGCACATTGACCTTATGCAACCGTCGTCTGATTACGCAAACACTTCTTTCTTGGACAATTTATAACAAAAAATGGGTCGCAGTTGGGTCGATTACTCAACTGCCACGCACGTCCATATAGCGTTTGATGTGCTGAGGGGAAGCCGCATGGGAAATTTAGGTGTCAAAACTCATTTTCCTTTTTTTACACAGAAAATGGTCCTACTGACAGTTGAGTGGGTGCGGCCTTGGAAAGAGGTTAGTCAAGTGAATAGAGAAGGATTCCGGGGATACGCCTTAGATGCGTGAGCTACCCAGGAGGTTTTGGTCAAGACCCTCCTATTTGGCTTTGTTAGGCGTCAAGTGGTACAATCTAATTCATTGAGACCAATTTTCAAGAAATACGTCTGGCCAAATATACGATAGGTGTAGATTTTCTGCCGGGGGTGGGGGTAGATTCCAGACACCCTGGAATGTCACCTTCGATCCTTCCTTAAGCCTGGTATCCTAATTGATGATTTGCATATTTTAATAAAGTGCTTTTTTAGAAATAAGCTGCAGGCTATCTACCAATGCAAGTGCAAATCTGAACCTTCTCCCAAATGGTGTTTACAACCCTGAAGGACCACAAACGTCAAACCCTCAGACAGCCTTGCTATAGAGGAAGCAATCATGTTATAATATTAGCTTCACCTATAATATGTAATACTTATCTTCTGAAACATCATGTAAAGAAAGTAAGTGCACTGATAATTGTTGCATGTGTGTTTCAAAATAAGCTTGAGGAACTGTCTTTTCCTTTTAACAAAACTTGTCACTTAATTAAAAAGTCATAGGCGTAGCTTACACTAGTATTCTTTAGTCAGGACCGTAACAGAGAAGGTACGAAATGAAGGGGGAGCGATAGCTTCCAGGGGGAGAAATACATGGGGGCGAGATATACTAAAACGCATTTAGGCAATGGTAAGTTTTGCTTTTCTAGGGGGAGGCAGCCTTGATGCTAATTCAAATTGAGGGACTGTATTTAATTTTTACATAAACTCGACCTACCCTAATCCCAGTCCGATCTGTTTCAACTAGCAATTGCTTTAAATATCTCTGCCGCCAGTAAAGAAGTAATAATATTGCATATCATGGGGGCAGGTTGGTCCTAAAAAATAACATAATACCGCACACCGTTATGTTTCTATTCGCAGCATGTGTGAGTCATAGCTGTGTCATGCCTTTTTAAAACGGTTGACTGATCTAGGTTTTTTTTAGCACAATGTCAGTGTCGGGAGTTGCAACAGACTGTCACTGCTAGTTATAAAATGCCAACAAGGAAGTACTGATATTTCATCTAACACACACTTGTTTATTCCTACAAGTTTGTACACATTTCTTGTTTTCAATCCCAATTGACATGTTGCCATTTGGTTCCACGCTGGTATGAGGATGGCATACCGCTAAATGATTTCATCTCTAGTTGCCGGGCTGCAGAACCTCCTTGGGTCAACGGAAACAAAGGATTCTTGACCACCATTAAAACATCCCTAATCTATTAAAACAGAATGCATACCTTTCGTCGAAATTGTCGACGATGTGGTTGTGTTGAAAATGAAACATAATCATCCATAGCGAACTGCGCAAGCTATTTAAAGATTCGAAGTGCTCAAATTCGTACTCCCGTACATTTTTCAAAAATTGCACTTGCACTTAAAGCTACATTCTCGTACTCCTACATGGCATGCTCGAGCTTTGCACTTTACAAGTGCTGCAGTCAAATCGAAACAACACAGGGTTGTCGAAAGGCTTGTAAAATGTAAAATGAGGGACAGGGGCGTAGCGAAGGTGTTTTCTTTGGGGGGGGGGGGTGGTGTAGAGATTATGTTTTGCCGACAGATGTGGTAATGCGTAGTGCGAAAAAGAGCTTTAGCGGTTGAGGTCCAGGGGCCCGCCTTAGGACCCCTGGTGGTTTCCAGGGGAAAAGCCCCGCTAGGGGCGTAGGGGCGAAGCCCCCTGAAGCTCTGAGGTTTAAGCATGTCTCTGGGTGAAAAATTAAGTCTCAGGATGGATGTATTTTGGTTCATAATGAATCAAATGCAAAGATTAGCAATAATTTTAATGTAATAGGCTATTCCTCTCGTCAGGCCACTATAGTTTTAAGAGGTTGGGATCCAGAGGTCCACTAGTGTTTTAGCTAGGACGTTTTTTTCAATGCGACATTTACTGATATGTGGCCGGGGGAGGGGCTGTCCCCCTCCCCTTTGGAAATTTTTGGAATTTGAAAGGTGCCTAGATAGCAAATGGTGCAATATTTGAGTGGATTTCTGCCCTAATGAGGAACCTCAAAATTTACACCCGGGTAGAATTTGCTTGTCAGATTTTTTTTCGACATTTGTCGTCGTTTATGCGATATTGTCGTACGACAGGGGCTGGCTAAAACACTGGGCCCATCTTAGGGCCCCTGACGGGGGTCCAGGGGGCTCTGCCCCCGGAAGCTTTGAGGTTTAAGCATAATCTCGGGGTAAAAAATTAAGTCTCACGCAGGATAGGTATATTTTGGTTCATAATACAGTATCCAATGCAAAGATTCCGGATAATTTTAATGTGTTAGCCTATTCCCGTCATGCCACTATACTTCAGGAGCTGAACCTGTCGTTCAGAACTGGAACACTATGCGTTCAGCATTTTAACACTAGAATCGTCAAGCGTCCAAGACGGTAAATGTTCAAATAGGGGTCCGGCGATCAATAAGGAAGAAAAAGTGTTCAGAATCTTAACACAAGCGTTCAAAATATGCTTTGATCGCAAGGATGGGTTCTGCATCTGTTTTAAATTTTGGTGTTCAAAGGTTAAAAGCATGAGATTGCAGTGAAGGAAAGACACGCGCGACACGCATTATTTTTTCCCAGGATGCATTATTTTTCTCCAGGATGTTTTTGGGTAAACCGGATCCTCAGGAGTTTGCAAAATGTGTTTGAAGTCAAGGTTAGGGTTTAGAAATGGGCTAAGGATGCCCTCCCCATGGGTAGGCAGGTGCTGCTCCCCATGGTGATGATACAAGTAAGGAATAATCTGCATAAACTGGTTTTTCAAGAATGTCATATGACCCGAAATAGTGCGCCTTTACGGAAGCGGAGTTGCCGACGGACTCAGTCACTCGTCCAGTTACACCGACGGACGTTGATACAGCCGTATACGGCCGTCACATGCATAATCAATTTACCGACTGGCCTTCAACTTGAATGGGCCAATTAGATGAAGAGCCGAAATTCGAAATAGCCGATAACAGACTGACCACGCGCTCCCGTTCTCTATTTCTTTTTGCTTTTCATTCTCCGTCTTCCCTTTCACTCCCCCCCTTCCCCCCTTTCCCTTCTTCTCTCTTTTCCTCCTTTCCTCTTTTCCTCTTCTTTTCCTTTTCCTCTCCCCTTTTTGCCGACAGTGACCAAGTATTGGGGGTGTGACAACCCCCACACCCCCGCTCTCTACTGCCCTGATAAGGGATGGGTGTGATGAACCTTTTAGCGAATGGATTTTGACGTTTTCTGAGGTAAGTTTTCGTCGTTTTGAGACAAACTTAATAATAGGGTTTGATAAACAACTTTCAAGATCAAAATTGTTGGTTTGGGTCTACAGCTCTAGGTTTCAACCGCCCGGATATGAAAAATCATTTTGAATGATGTTGTTTCTATTATCTTTTTACCATAATGTAACTGGTCGTACTTGTCTTCATGAATTAAACTGTGGGTCAGACGGAGGATAAAGTGACATGAGCGTGCCCTAAATTAGTTTTTAACTAAAGTAGTAAAATGATCAAAGAATGAGTTTAAGCTGTAGGTTTCTGAAGGCAGAGGGATTAAGCGTCTTCTCGAATAAATGATGGGCATGTTTTCAGGGCTGTAAAGCCCGAGACCGGACTCGGGTTCGATTCTGGACTCGAGTCCGTTTTTTAGTGGACTCGGAATTGGCCCGGAATGGAAGGTTCCGGAATTGGCCAGGAATGGGTTGCAGCTGGACTCAGACTCGGATTCCAGACGAGTCCACAAAATGAAAGTTTCATTAATGTTACTGAAAGATACAATCTTATTTGTGCAGAATTTAATACATAAATGGTCTTGCACAGTCAACTAAGATATGGGTTGGACCATACTACGAAATTGACTCCTAAAAATAGCAGTTTAAATGAAATGTACTTTAAAAATAAAATAGTATCAGGAGCATTTGTATGATAGTCTAAACTGTCAAATGGTCAGACTCGAAACTGGTTCGGAATTGAAGACACTGGAATCGGAATTGCCTCTGAATCGGGTTAGCTGGACTTGAATACAGCCCTGCATGTTTCAATTGTTTCCTACGACGTTTCATTCGCACGGCGTCGAAATTTTTGCGGGCTGCAGACGGTCAGAAATGAGGTCAGAACGAGGTCAGAAAGGTCATCTCGGGTACGCACGAAGGATCTGCACCCAGCTTCATAATAAGTTATGCTTGATCTGAAGATTGACTTATCGTACACTCCAGACCAGTGTATCACTCAAACTTAAGACCGAAATTAACCTTTCATGATACAGGGCCCTTGTGTAGTAAACATAAATGGTCCAACATATGTTTTTGTTGGGGTAGGTCTGAAACTTTGTAAGCCGGAAGATCACAAAGTTGTCTAACTCAAAGACGAATGTAATATATATATATATATATATATCTATATATATATATATATATATATATATATATATATATATATATATATATATATATGTCAAAAATGTAGTAAATAGTGCTAAAAGTTTGTGAAAAATTCCACGACGTTTCGGGTTCAAACCCTTCATCAGGTGGCAAAAATGCAACTGATCGTTGACACGATTAGGCGGTTTTCGGCAGCTAGGCGAAAACCACCTAATCATGAAACTTGGAACCCTGTCCCCACATGGTCTGAACGTTAGACTTGAACTGTTATAACGCAGCAATTCCTGCATTTTTTTGACTTGTGGTAACCACTCAACACTGTCTGTTTTCCTAGCCGAGGTTTACCGTGCCCAATTTTATTGTGTATTTTTTAAATTGTACGTTTGGCCGTGTCAACGATCAGTTGCATTTTTGCCACCTGATGAAGGGTTTAAACCCGAAACGCCGTGGAATTTTTCACAAACTTTTCGCACTATTTACTACTTCATTTTTACCTACCTACTTCATAAGTGCTACGCAGTACTTCGACCTTATATATATATATATATATATATGTATATATATATATATATATATATATATATATATTTAAGGGGAAATTGTTATATCTGCTTGTACATAGGGCGAAAAAATGATAATAAAATACATAAGAAATAAATTCGCCCTAACGTCTAAATATATAATTAACGTTATTTCAATGGCCAGCCATCCGTTCGTGTTAACAGCTAGGTGTCCGTAAATTTGACAACTTTGAAGTAATGGCATCTAGTTTGTAAATCTAAGAGGGCGCCCTTGTGAGTTTACGTATTCCTATAGAAAAAGTGTGTGGAAACGTTAAGGCGAAACTTATACTTCACCCGAAAATTTTTTTCCCCTTAAGGTCGACTTTTCAACAACAACTTTCCCCCTAAGTGCCGAATTAGAGAAATATATATATATATATATATATATATATATATATATATATATATATATATATATATATATATATATATATATAGTTCAAGAAAAGTACCATCACACCAGTAACAAACAAATAGCCTAAACAGAAAATGGTGAAACATATTTAAATTTTCGGACCACACAGGGCCCTTCATCAGTTTCGACGAGAGGCAACTTAACAACAAATGTACTAAAGAACACGAAAACACCGTAAATAGCCGAAGAGAAGCAACTTTAAAAGAGAGAGCTGAAAGCGATTACAATTGAAGCGTACCAGTAACACAATGACTATCTGGAATTAACACGTGATTTACGAACTTGGACATGAAACCCATCATTGATGTTAAGGCCTTTTGGAAAGACAGTGTCAAGCCTCCAAATCCAGCTTGTTTCTTTATCTCGTAGGCCGTGTTCGCTGTCAAGGACTTCTAAAATAGTGAAATTGAATTCGTTTGGGGAATGAATGGAAAGGTGCTCATACAAACGCCAGCAATCATTGCGTTGCCTAGTAGCAAGTCTAGAAAACGAACGTAAGGAGGACTTGTGCTGGTTTAACCGGGCACGAAGTTTAACAGAGGATCCCACGTACTGTAAATTGCAAGAAGGGCAAATGATACAATAAATGCAAAACGTAGAATTACAAGAACCTCCTTCGCTTTTAAGTTAAAAGCTTTTCCATTAGCTTGGCTACGCAGGGAACTAGTACTTAACATAATATTACACAAAGAGCAACGCTTGTTCCCACAGGGTGTGCAAGCCCGGTTGGGGTCCAGAAGATCGTTCCCAGGGGCCTTAAGCTTAGCGCGAACAAGACTATCACGCAGGCTGGGTGGGTTACGAAAACTTAATACGGGCAGGTTAGGAACCGCATTACGCATGTAATCAGACTGGTGAAGGAGAGGCTGATACTTTTTCAAAATAGCAGAAATATCAGGAAGCCCGGGATGATAAGAAGTGACTAAAGGGACCCTTTCCTTCTTAGGTGACCGAGGACGCGTGGTCTCATCACGAGCCAAAGCGCGATCGATCTCCTTACCAACCTTTTTACGGCCATGACCCCTACGATGGAGATGTTCCTTCAGCTCATGGCAACGTTTTTGAGCAGTGGCAGCATCAGAACATATGCGTATATATATATATATATATATATATTATATATATATATATATATATATTATATATATATATATATATATATATATATATATATATATATATATATATATATATATATATATATATATATATATAATTAGAACACACCACAAAGATGACAATACGAGAGCACAGATACGGTAACAGAATAGCGTATATTTCGGACACTCCTGTGTCCTTCTTCAGCGCAAAATGTGAAGTGAAGGTTAAATTTACAAATAACAGACACATCAATGAGGTTAAACCCCTTGACGAGGGTGATAAATCACAGAGGGGAAATTGCTTAAGGTGCCCAGGTCCTTGTTTAGGCCACGGGTGTGTGTGGACAGTTTTATTACCCACTTGCTTTCAGATTTGAGTCTTTGAGTGACCGACGGGTAATTAGAACCGAGCAGAATACATCTTAAATTAGATAAAGAGTGGTTAGGTTCGCTACTGAAATGTTTTGATACAGGATAGCTTATTGATTTATCCTGCACAGTTTTCTTGTGGTTATTAAACCCATGGAGCTACCACACGGTAGCTCCATGTTAAACCTCAGACTAAATTTGGTGCCGGTGTAAAAGGAAATGGTGTCTCTCCTGGAAAGCGTGTCCCACCAGACACATTTTCCAAAAAAATATGTCCCAACGGACAATATTTCTCAGGAAATAGTGTCCCCCCGCCACAGGAAAATGTGTCCGGGGGACACAATTTTACGAGGAAATAATGTCTGCATATAAGCAACAGGAAAATCTGTCCTTCGAAACGCGGTCACGGAGGAAGTCGCCTTGAACATGTATGGCCCTGGGGAGTTGGGAAGCGACTTTCCAACATTTTGTTATTTATTGCGGGAGACCGAAAGTGAACTTATGGGATGTCAAAGTGAACTGAGGGAGACCGTAAGTTAACTTTGACATAAGTGGACTCGAAGTGTCAAAAGATATACTAGTACAAACTCAAGAATAAGTCCCAAACTTTGACCAAAAATGCGTAAAATTACTTTCCAAGATTCAAGGCAAGGCCATGTCCTTTGGATCAAATAATACTTTTGTCCGTGAGCAAAATTTCGCAATTTTAGAAGGTCAAGATGGGTGCTTGTTAAGATCTGACATCATTTAAGCCTCAGTCAAACGGACACGATCAAACATCTTTCCTTTCTTATTAAGTCTCTGGGTCACTACCATGGTGTCATACAAAGATGATTCAGTACCACACTGTTATAAGGAGCTACTAATTTTTAAAAGGAGATTACATTTTTCGTTAAAAATTGCATCCTGGATCTGCTTTCAGTCAGCCGTATTATACAATTGCTTCTCCGTTCTCGAGACCGGCCTAGTCGAGGCCCAGAATACGGTCCCGGGCCTCGTCACAGGCAGTGGCGTATCCAGCGGCGAGTGCAGCAGGCCATGCCCCCCCCCCCATTGAAAAATGAGGAAAAATAAAAAAAAACTAACGGGGGAGAAAAAATGTAGAGAGAACAGAAAAAGAGGGGCGAGAAAAGAGTAGAATTTTTTTAAATGATCCAAAACGGCGTTTAAGCTATAGATTTCTGTAGGCGGTATACGGCTGAGGTGTGCATTCGACCGACTGATGGATATTGTAATCATTTTCTATCACACAGGTTTCTCAAACTATTAAAATTTTCTCAAATCTTTCGCAACGTAAAGAAAAAAATTCGCGCACTCCGCGCGCTTCAAACCTTGCCTCATTGTTGGTCTTGTTATCAGTGTCTTCCCATAGCAACTTTCGGAGCAGCACAACACCAAAAGTTGAAAGCTGTTTAAGAATTACCAGGTAAAAGACTGGCTTCTTGAGTGACATGTAGATTTGTTGGGTAATTGAAAACGTCTCGATCCAGAGTCTGAATGCAGGTTTTGTCATGGTGCGCGCTTTGTGCGCATTCCTCACTGTTTGCACTCCGTCTCATGACAATCATTAAGGTAATAATACATGAAACTACTCTAACCACAAAACTTCCTGAAAAAACAGATATACATGTCCAAACATCTGCAGGGGCCTCACATCAAAACGGGACCTTTCAGTCCAATGTGTAGCATGATATGGAAGGTTGTACTTGGCGTTATACATTTTCAAAAAAAAAAAGAAAAAAAAAAAAATACGGAGCTTCGTGCACAGCCATTATCGGTAAAGATGGTGATTGATAATACGTTTACGGGTTACAACGAAAAAGCATTCTGAAACGCGCTTGTCAGTCCTTCACCCCGTTCAGGGGCGCAAATCCTGGGAGGGGGGGTTGGCAAGGGGGCCTTTGCCCTCTCAAGGGAAAAAGTGGGGGCAAACCCTAATTTGGGCCCCCCCCCCATTTTTTTTGGCCGCTTGGTCACTTTTAAAAATTGACATCCCTTTGATAACAACACTTGACAACAATACAATTATAGGCTATAACTGACATAGTATTTGAATGTCTGTTGATCAAGGCCGTATGGAATATCATCTGAAGCTGAAACCCGGCGCAGACGAATCAATTTTCAGTCGAAAACACGCATTAAGGCCCTTGATGCGTAGGTAGTGCAGACAACTGCACGTCATGATGAATCTAGTACACACACACGCACAAAAAGTAATATTAAGAGAATATTCGCGGCATTGGTACTTTGTCTTAGAAAATTTATCAACTGAAGCTCCTCTTTCTAGAGTGTGACTGATATTGCTACAGCCTATTGATGAGACTTTTTGACATTTTGTCTTGTGGAGCAAAATTTGGTCAGGTGAGCCACAGAAAGTGACAGATTGCTAATTATAAACTCAACTTTGCAAAATCAAAACCGCGATATTATTTTGCATAAAAAACTAGCCATTATGCAGGGTTGACAATTTCCAAAACGAACGCACAACCTAACGAAAACGAGTCCCGGCCTTTCCTAGGACTGTAGGAGAAAACTCTGTGTTCCTTACAAAGAACCATTTAGATTTATTATCAGTTAAGTAAGTTAATCTGTGGTTGTCTCGAATAATGATTAAACATTGTCCTGCTTTTTGTACATTTCAAAAAATCCCAGCTCTTTCAAAACTTTAATCTAGTGAAGCACATCAGTAGTATTAATTAACTTTGTGCCCTAACTAACCCTTTTGACAAGTGTAAATGTTCTAAAACCCAGGAGCCTTTACACTAAAAAACTTCCGCTCGAAACAATCTTTCTGCAGCTTCTGATATACTAAAACCCAGGAGCTTCCGGGGCTTCGCCCCCCTGGACCCACGGGGGCTTTTCCCCTAGACCCCACCCACGAGGGCTTCGCGCTTCGCTCGCAGTGCACGATACGCGTGCACAGTTTCAAATCCACGCGTACACCACATTCGTTTTCGCCCCCTCACTCTCAAACAGAGATTTGCGCCCCTGACCCCGTTTGCTACATACCATTCAGGTAGGTCTACTATCACCCCCTCCCCTCTTCCACAAACACAAACACACACACACAAACACAAACACCTGCAAAGTAAGATGACTTGGAGTCGTTGAAAAAATATTGTTTTTACAAATATTACGGAATAATTTAACAGGGATGTAAGTTTTCCGTACTACTACGGAATTCCGAATTTAAAAAAGAATCTGCTTAATCCTCCGTTTTCTCTTGTATATTCTGCCGCATTTTTTTCCAAACCGTAATTACAGAAAATAATGTGGAAACAATGGATGAAATTTTGTTTAAGTACAGAAAAACACGCAAAAATGACACTGCACACTGAAGAGTGTTATCTATATTGTTGCATGATGTAAATTGAGTACTACTGTATCTCATTCTGTACCACGCAAATGCCAACTGTGACACGCGTGGCGATTTAGTCACCACGCCTGCTACCGTACGGGGCTCCTTTACACTTAACTCACTGGCAGAGATATTTTCAATATGTTGCAAGGGCGTCGTTGGTCGTTAGGAGAAAGGAGAACGTGAACAGGTGTACGGATGCCTCAGTTTATCGTTGCCAAACTCATTTGCGGATAATCAAAACACTGTGTGTTTCTAGCGGACAGTGGCAAAAAGGACAGTATTTAATAGTGGGATTTGTTTGTAATTACTGTCCGCAAAAGATGGTAACAGTAAAATGTGTCTGACGGGACACAATTTCTTAATATAGTGGGAAAAAGTGTCTCTCCGGACAATGTTTCCAGGACTTAACCTGGAAATATCGTCCGGTGGGACACAGACTAATTTTTCAGGGTTAATTTTCAGAGCTTATGGCATAAATTCAGTCTTTCCACTTTTTATCTTTGTCTCTGATTAAAAAAAATGAAATTACTGTACATGTGTAGGCCTATAATTAAATCCTATATTATATTTCATACAAGTTTTCGTGAAGTGATGGTTATTAAAGGAAATTATTTGTCTTTCACCGCTGTAATGATGATTTTAACAAGGTTGTCTTGGGTAGAGACAGTAACAGTGTGATACCAAACTTGAGTATTTTGACTTTCTCTCACGTTAAACGAGTAGACTGACATGATCCCCCGTTGTCAATAGTTAAAAAATGGGCAGGTATATACCCTCAAAATGTTTAATCCTATTAGTTAGTTATTCCCTATGAAGACTGTGACAATACTATGTACCAAACTTGATAGTCTTCAGTAAATGGATTTTGTTTTGTGGAGGTACTGCTAAGAGGACTCTTTTTACACGGGAGACACATCTTCCCGCTACACCGGTCTGACCGACATAGTTGCCGGTCTGACCGGCACCAAATTTAGGCTGAGGTCTAATAACCACAAGAAAACTATATCGGTCGATCTGTTTTGAATAACGAAAGCTGGGCCCTTCCCTCTGGCTTAATGAAAATATTTTCGTTATTCTTTAAGTTATCGACCTATGTTCATACCGCTATGATGGACTTAAATAACAAGAAGGTTTACCGTAATAACGAATACGATAAAACAACAGAAACCGTAGAACACGTCAACAGAATTGTAGCTACTATGTTAAAAGAGGGTGACATTGATTCTAGCACAGCGGAATATCTTACATCTGGAGAAGTGAAGACGTCACGTTATTACACACTTCCTAAAACTCATAAAGACAAAGATGAAGATGGCAACCTGAAAAATAGACCAGTCATTTCCCGGAATGGATCTCCCATTGAAAGACTTTCCGAATTCGTTGACTTTCACATTAATCCTAAAATGAGGAAATTACCTTCTTTTGTTAAGGACTCCAAGGATATTCTATTGAAAATTAATTCCATTAACAACAAAGGACCACTAAATATTCATTGGGCGATGTTTCATAGACGTAAAAGCAATGTATCCCAGTATGCCTCACCGCTCGGGACTTGAAGGGGTTAGGCGTGCATTGGAAGCTAGAGACACTAGGGTTCCTTCCACAAGCAACTTAATCGAGTGTCTTAAAATTTGTCTAAATGAAAATCACTTTGAATTTAAGGGTAAGTTTTTCACACAAACTAATGGAACTTCCATAGGACCTAAAATGGCACCAGGCTATGCATGTTTGGGTATGGGATTGGTGGAAGAAAACTATGGGAGACATGTCCGTTAAAACCTACTGAGTGGTGTCGGTATATAGATGACATATGGGGTATATGGCCGCATGGTAGAGACGCCTTTCTTTCTTTCATGGAGATCTTAAATAACTTGTACCCATCAGAACTGGAATTTCCTTTTGATTTTAACTTTAATTCTGTTACCTTTCTTACCTTGACTATTAGTCGAACCGGGGAAGGGTTTTTAAGTACAGATTTATTTGTGAAACCCACTTTTAAGAATCTTTACCTACAATATGGTTCTTACCATAATAAGTCAACTCTTGATAATTTAGCCTATGGCCAGGCTCTTAGGATCAAAGCCTTTTGTACTGATGAGAGGGACCTAAACAGGAATCTTGATAATCTCCAACAAAATTTAGTTGAACGTGGTTACCCCGCTCCCAAAGTTAGAAGTAAAATAAGTAAAGCTAAGAATGTCGCAATGACAAATTGCTTCATCCTAGACCAGAGATGAAAAAGCAAAGGCAGATCGTTGCTCCTTTTGTTACCACTCGTAACCCACGTCTGCCTCCTTTGGCTCAAATCATTAAAAAGCATTTCTCTATTTTGCAGATGTCTGATACCTTCCGTGACAAGCTCCCAAATCCCCCGCCGTGATTTTCAGACAGCCCCCAACCTGAGGTCCCTGCTAGTCAGAGCAAAGTTACCTAATCATGTCATGGAGGTGGATTAAGTGGTGTGTCAAGGCTCTGTATTCCGCTCGGTGTGTCGCTTGTTCTTCGCTTAAAAGAAACCAAATGGGTTTTCGTAGAGCTTCTCTACCGGACACCTGAAAACATTCAATATATTCCATTCCATCACTTGCTGTATACTCAAGGCGTGG
>JAIZAY010001321.1:0-16625 GCA_029531755.1 Holothuria leucospilota
AATTACACATCGAAATGCGAACGTGGAAATCAAAAGTCGGCCTCAAAATTGCCTGGAAAGCAAAAAAAAAAAAAAAAAAAGTCCCCAGAATTTCGAGTCCCACAACTATCAGGATAATAATCTGTCGGAATTTTTTGCTTTTGCCCCCCCCCCCCCCACAAAAAAATATCTAGCTACGCCACTGCCCAAAATGTAATGCACTTGTCTGTTTTACGTATTTTCAGATGTCAGAAAACTAGGCTAGGTGTTCAGTTTAAAGGGAATGTTTTTGATTTTCACTGTACCAACATGACGTGCAAAGAAAGAAGTTATAATCATTATTAAATCATTTAGTCTAGCCAAAAAATCCAGCAATATTTTCGCTCCCCCAAATAGTATGCAGCATAATAGTCAATGATGTTTCATATTTTGAAATGTGGAAAGATTGGGCTAACAAATTATTCTCCAGCTACGAAGAACTGAATAGGCTAAGGTCAGAACCGTTTTCATTTGTTAATCATGGGTTTAGATATGAAAATTTCTTGCACCATAAACGCAATATTTCCCTGTAATTATGAGTCTCTGGAGTACTGAGGGCAAGACTTTATTACCTAAGCAGCCGTTGAGCATACACTTAAATGTCAGCCAAGAGTTGGGGGTAGTTATTTTCCCATAATTTCACATAAATTTACTTCAAAATACTTCACTGCTTAGCATATGATCAACACTAATAATTCAAATATTCTTTCTGCCCCCTTTAAAGAAAGCCTATCCCAGAATGGCAACTTTCATTATTTTTTCAAATTTTACAAATTTGCATTCTACTTGCGTTCATGGAAAAGTGAGGCTCTCGTTTTACAACTAGCTAGCTAGTCCTCAGTGCGATCGTTCGCCGAGAGCCCACTATACACAGTCACTACAACTATCTATGGAAATAGCGGGGTGATCGACCGTTTGTATGATGGTTAAAACTGACTTTCTTCTCACATCAAGTCTTGAAAATAAAATCTTAATTTACTACCATGACTTTTAATCATGAAATCTTTCAAGAGGACTGCAGATGTTTTTGATCACAGAGATCTGAAAATTTTCAAAAATTTGAAATGAAATATTTTTGCAACCGTAAAATTTGTGTGTGTTTGAACTTTGTTTACAACAGTATGCTAATAAGCTACATTGATACGTCATTATGGAATGTTTGCAGTGCAACTAGCTGTGTTGTTGTATAGATACTACAGAGATCAAATGTTGCGTGTGACGTCACAATGTCTCGCACATGTGACTCTGATATCAACAAATATTTCGAACGCTACAGTAAACTTAACGAAGTGGCAAAATTGATGATTTAATTTAAAATTTTCGGACCTTTTCAGAGTTTCCAAAATGTCAAAAAAAAAAACAGCAATGCAAGTGTAACATTTGGAAAGGAGAAGTTATGGTAGTAAATTAGGACTTAAAGTCCCAGCTTTGCTAGCAGAAGAAAATCAATTCTGACTAGCACCGTGCCTGTCAAAGACCCCATATTTTCATTGAGTCTTGCCTTCACTGAGGACTACCTGGTTGTCGGCATGTCGACACGCGTAATCAGTGCACAATATATTTGTTTGCTGTTGTTTAAAATTTATCCGTTTGCTTCTAAAGTCTGTTAAGAAGACAATGTTGTCGTGCAGTTTTTGATGCATTCTACGGGTACATGCCATTAACCTGATCCGCGTCTACTTTTTTCATGTGACACACGTGTAGGTTTCTATCCCACTGATGATTGGGAATGGGCTCTGGTCGATGTCGTCTCGGAGACGGTTGGTGATTTTACCGTCAAATAGGTAATATTTTCGGCGAAACTGATCCAGACAAAAAGGTAAGCAGTGAGCATACCACTGGATGTGGGACAAAATGCATGGAAAATCCCACAACTACCAAAACTTAAAAAAAAAGTTATAATGACCATACGAGTGAGCTCTTCTCATCACTGCATCTGTTTAAAGTTCCATGATATAATTAACTTGAAAGTTGCCTTATTTACGTACAGTTCCATTCACCATATTCTTCCTGTTAGTCTTGATAATGTTTTCAATTATAATTTAGATATCCACACACATAATACGAGAGAAGCTAGTAATATCCATATCCCACGTTGCAATACATCCTTTGCTAAGAACAGCTTAGTGTACCGAGCAAGCATGACCTGGAACAAATTGCCCCTGGAAATCAGATATTTACCTACTATCAAGTCCTTCAAACGTAACTTAACTAATTACTATTTAAATACTTATTAACTTTTTACATTAACGAGCTTCTTGAATGCTGCTATGTTTTCTCGTTCTTTGTATTTTTTTTTCTTTTTTTCCCCTTTCTTTCTTTTTACTCAGGGACTGTTACTACTAGTTAAGCCTACAAAGGTTTTCTTAGAGCACTTCCTTTCAAATTGTTATTGAAGATTTAAATCTGTATAGCCAATAAACTCTAATATCATTGATACATTGTGAAGAAACAAAAATAAATAAAAAATGAAATGAAAATGTTTGTGAAGGTATCCATGATGGCCATGATGGAGTCGAGAGCTTTTGTTTTGTTTGAAAAAGTGCAGTACAACTTTGCACTCGTGGTAGCGCGCGTAATCGGTATCGTATAAAACTAATGCATATGGAACCACAGAAGGAGAAGTGCACCCTCGGGTGAGGTAAACGTCCCCAACTTATTCCATCATAAATACACATAGCTAAGTTTTGAACGGGTCACATACGCCCCAAAGTCTACTTGCCCATGCGTATACGAAGGCTATGGAATTTGTACCAAAGTTATGTATCTAACGTAGCTATGTTCATTGTTTACCCTCTACTATGAAGTTGGCAGGACGTCAATGCATACATAAGGTCTATAGAGAATGGGCAGATGACGTATTTTGTACCACGTGACAAAGTTCTCTGGACGGCAAACCGAGCATTATTACATTGACTTACTACGCAAACTGGTTTAAAAAGGATATTTAACCTCGCTGGTATATAATATTTTGGCCAGAATCGTTATTTATTACTTATCATTTCTTAAAAGTCTCCAGGAGCGGGAAAAGAAAGTTTCACATAAAGAAATTAAAACTTTGGAAGAGACAACGAAACAAGGGTGGCGCCAGGATTTCCCGACAGGGGGCCAGACTCCCCGACGGGGTGAGGGCAGCGACTTGAAGCCCTAACAGCCCTGATGCCGTCGAGGGGTTTGTGAGGGGGGATTTGAAGAAATCTTGTGTAGTATACCATGGAATTGCGGGACATATACTCTCTAAATTCCAAGGAGTGAAATTAGGGATGACTCCAAAATTAAGATTGAATATTCACTATAAAAGAGTGATTTTCACTCCAAAGATTTTAGAGAGTATTGCATAAAATCTGTATATACTAGAGAAACATAGTTCTGCGTTGATTTAATGCTTTGCCCGGATTCTAAACTGTGAAACTGCAAAGCGGGCGAAGCGCCAAATATTATTTTGGGTAAGCCTCACATTTAAAAGAATCTGTACTTACTTAAAGCTTATATACCACCGGGCATAACTTATATTGTACTTCCCTCCTCGAGTCCCTGGCCGTACCACACTACAGGCACAATAGAACATTGACTAGGTTAGAGAAATCAGATGAACTTCCCGATACTAACATAAATCCATGTATTCTAGGTATTAAATTACTTGAAAAGGTGGAAAGGGTTTGTACTATATTCAGCACTAAGTAACGGAACTGAGGATGAGTGGGCAAAGCGAGCCGAAAATTTTGGGTTTTATAGCAGAAATGACCCTTTTGAAAGCCTAAATAAATAAAAACCGACCATAGGTGGCGACAGTTTTCCCGACAGGGGGCCGGGCCATGCCAGCGACCCCAAGTTCCGACAGCACCTATGTCGAGGGGCTGGTGAGAAGGGGATATGAAGGAGCATAACTATCCTATGCCATTGTAGGGCATATTTTTCATAATATCACTCAAAATTTCAAAAGCCGAGTTACCCACTGATAGTGTTCTTTTAAATCTTAATCCTGAAATTGCAAGTGCGCGAAGCGCGAAAATTTTTGGTAGGCTTACACAAAAAACATGTAATCTTTAAGAACAAAAAGAAAAAAAAACTGTAGAGGTTGTAGACCGTATCGGGGATAACATACATTGTGTTGAAACCACTTGGACTACCCCGATGAAACAGCAAAACAGTGCCCCGTGAGTCGCACACCAGTGGTACCGCATGACACACACAAGAGAACAGCAACTAGGCTTGAGATATGGGATGAAACTTACGACCTCTACATACACTGTGAACTCTGCCTACATGTTACTTGGTGAGGTAGACAGGACTTGTGCTATCTATACAGGTATGTGGAATGGAACCATTGAAGAAAAAGGAGTGACTCTACAGCGCGCGTAGCCCCCCGAAAAGTTTGGGTTCTTACTAGAGAAATTGTCCTCTTGAGAGCAAAAGACAGGTAAACCGTCGGGGCGACTAATCGCGGTCGGGGACTGCATACTTTGTCGTATCGGTTAAGACGCCCCGACGAAACTGAAAAATTCCCCGACGGGGGTGCCTTCCCCGACGAGGGGCCATGACTCCCTGACCCCCTTCCCCATCTGGCGCCACAAACAGCTGTTTTACCTGAGTAGGAGGAAGTTCCTTTCTTGCTGTACAAAATGACGGACGAAACTGTTTGCTGTGGCGCCAAAGCACGTCCTCTATGTGTGCACCATGTAGCACCACTACTTAGTTCGAGACTGTGTTTGACGTCATCACCTACTTGATAACCGCCATCTTAAAGGACATGCTGAACTACTGCGTGTACAAATATGCGTACATGAGTGTCCTCTGAACAAGTGCATTTCGATTTTATGACCATGTGACATCATTTGCCCAAAATCTATAGCCCTTATACATGTGACGTCACAGAACATTAAGTGCCCCTCTCGATGGAGGTAAGCGCATATCATTGCAACTTACACAAACTGAAAATAAAGGAGACAGCTTGCGCAAAGTGTGCTTCATTGTTTACCCTCCAGAATGACGTCTTGTGACGTCAGTGCATAGGATCTAGTGGTACCTTGTATTCTTGTATCTGCGCCTCGCTTACCTCTCAAACATTGCTGCTTTTCACGTTGTCAACGGAAAGCAACGTAAGTGAAATTGGTTGATAGGTTAGCTGCCCAGGATTTTGCAGAGTAAAGTCAGTGGGAAGGGGAGAGGGGTACTTCCACAAGTCCAGCATTGAGTCAACTGATACCGTAGCTGTGAAAAAGTACGCGCATACGGTCACCTGAAGCAAACGGCACTGTGGTGGCTGAAAGTTTGTGCGTATACCAGGGAGTTGTCAGGATATACAACGCTCAAATCCGTCAGACAATATATCCTTGAAAATAATTTATTCCCTTTTCAGGAAGCAAAGTTTGATTGACAGGTCTTTTTATTCCCATTGTTTAGCCTTTTCTGACTTACACTTGCTAATAATGCCCTGCATAGGCTCTCAACGAAAACAAAAATACAGTTCAGTATGAACTATACAAAAGAAAAGTACCTGAAGATAAATCAGTGACGTATTCATGCATTTTTCTCAAATCTCCCATATTGTTTGTAAAAACTCCAAAATCATCCACAATTCGGAGGTCAGTATGGTCTTTGTATTTAGTGTTTTAGGAGATGGGTAACCAGTAACAACGTATCAAAAGTCTGCCACAATAAGACATTTTTCTGAAATGGGTCTGGTCCAAAATGGAAACCTTCGTACATCATTTGCCACCATTTGATCTTAGCATTCACAATCAACAGCCAACAGCCGAGTGAGGAATTCCTTGATCCGCCTCTAAAATGCTTAAGGCGCATAAAACAAAACGCAGTAACAAGTAATTTGATGGTATAATGTATGATCACGGCAATGCATGTTTTGCATTCAGTCAATGGGCCTGCGTGGCGGCTCTCATGTGTTGAACGAGAAAAACTGCATATTAAACTATCACAATGTCTTATGAGAAATACTGAGAATACTCTCCTGGCCAGGAATTCATCAGTCAACGTATGGGGACCCAATCAGAGTGACATGAATATTCATTGCTGTCTGGTCAATTGCACTTAACCACATCACAAACAGGCCTGTAGCCAGACAAGGTACTCAAGGGGGGAGGGGGGCGAGATGGTGTACAGGGGCGAGATACGTTGCAATGCATTAAGCCAATAGTAATTTGAAGTCTTCTAGGAGGCGAACATTTTCTTGGGCACCCTGCCCCCCCCCCTTCCTGCTATGGGCCTGATCAAAAGGCATGGAGTGCCTTCACAAGTTCACCTTGAGTTTTTTTCTACTCAAATATTAGGCGGAACTGACAAAGCTGCTAACAACGACAAAGTCAAAGAGATATTTAGGGAGCCTGGAAAAACTTTTGGGCAAGAATAAGGACGGGAAGGGCTGGTTTGTCGGCGATAAGGTAAGTCATTGTACTTTCTTAATCCTAAATGAAACTGATACCCTTTTAGGAAGAGGGACTTATCAGAGATATGACCAGTTTTGCTTTGAAAACGTGGTCTTTGACGTCTTTCAACAGATCAACCAACGAATTGAAAAAGGCGTTTCCACTAATAGATGTTTTTACCACAGCCTGATAACGAGCCCGTCATCTTATGACGATGTCTTACGGCTCGTTATCCTATATGAACGCTGTGAAAATTAAAAAAATATGATCACAAGAATATTTCAACTTACGCATGTTTCCGTTTTTATTGCAAGAATGGCTTATACGCATGGGCGTCAATCCTGGGGGGACAGTAGGAAACGCCCCCACACACATCTCTGATGGGTGGGGGACAAAATATCAAATCCCCCCCCCCTTACATTTCGTAAAAAAGTAGTGACGTGACTCTATTTGATTAGGGCCTACGTGTCTCAGCATTCTGCGTTCATATCATCGTATATGAGAAGTTAAGTCCCATGAAAAGTGCCCGAAGGCACCTGTTCTTTCTCTCATGAGAACAATTTCTCTAATAAAGGCCCAAAATGACAACAATAATAGTCAACACAATTACAGTAGTATACACCAAGCCTTAAGTGCTTTACAAGGCAAAATTCAACGTAAATTTTTGCAGAAATGCACTAATTTTTCGTGACGTGACTCTATTTGATTAGGGCCTACGTGTCTCAGCATTCTGCGTTCATATCATCGTATATGAGAAGTTAAGTCCCATGAAAAGTGCCCGAAGGCACCTGTTCTTTCTCTCATGAGAACAATTTCTCTAATAAAGGCCCAAAATTTTCGGCGCGCTACGCGCGCTAAAGAGTCAATCCAGTTTCTTCAATAATTCCATTCCACATGGCTAGATAGCGTAAGTCCTGTCAACCTTATCCAAGTTACAGGTAGGCACAGTACACAGGTTATGTAGAGGTCGTAAATCTCATCCCATATCACAAAGCCTAATTGTTGTTATCTTGTGTGTGGCATGCAGTAGGTCAGTTGGTGAGCGACTAACGGAGCAAAGTTTGGCTATTTCATCGGGTAGCACAGGTGGTTTGACATAATGTATGTTATCCCCGATACGGTCTACTACCCCTACATTTTCCATGTTTTTTTTTTTTTTTATTTTTATTTTTTAATGATTACATGTGTTTTAGGGGTGATCCTACCAAAAAGTTTGGCGCTTTGCAATTTCAGCATTCAGACTCGACAACACTATCAGTGCGCAACTCGGTTTTCGAAGTATTAAGTGATATAGTGCAAAATATACCCTGCAATGGCATGGGATATTTAGGCTCCTTTATGTCCCTTTGTCACCATCCCCTCGACATAAGGGGTGTCGGAACTTGGGGTCTCTGGCATGATCCGGCCCCCTGTCGGGAAAATTCTGTCGCCACTCATGGTCGGTTTACTTCTTTTGGCTTTCAAAAGGGTCATCTCTGAGCTAAAACCCAAAATTTTCGGTACGCCTTGCCCACTCTTCCTCAGTTCCGGTACATACAGCCTAACCAATAAAGTACAAACCCTTACCATCTTTTCAAGTAACTCAGTTAATAAGTAAAATACATGGATGTATGAAAATGTCAGGAATTTCATCTCATTTCTCTGATCTTAGTTAAGGTTCTCTTGTGTCTGTCGTGCGGTACGACTAGTGACTCGAGAAGGGAAGTACAATGTAAGTTGTGCCAGATAGGGACCAACTGCCCGAACAATGCCAGGGCAATTGACCTATAAAAGCTTTAAATAAGTACAGATTCTTTTTAGTGTAGGTTAACCCAGACGTCTCCAAACATTTTTGCTTGGTGGCCCAATTTTCTACTCCGGAATCTTGGTGGCCCTCAAATTGACGGGCCGGTGAGAGGAGTTTGATTTTACTTGGTTATGCAGTGTTAATAAAGCAGATCACTGGTTCTTAGATTAGAATCACTCCCATTGCTTATTTTTAATGAGAAAATTGACAATTATTTCGCGCTTCTGAATCCTTTTCGCGACCCTCCGAAATATTTTCGCGACCCTCAAGAGGGTCGCGACCCCTAGTTTGCCGACCAATGGGCTAACCTAAAAATTTTCCGCGTGCTTCACGCGTTTTTCCACAATTTAGATTCCGGGAGAAACATTAAATCAGCGCGGAGCTATTTTCCTCATATGCATATGCAAATTTTATTCAATCTATGCCCCGCAATTGCATGGTATAGTACGCAGGTTTTCTTCAAATCTCCTCGCCAACCCCTCGACGGCATCCTGGCTATCGGAGCTTTGAGTCGATGTCCCCCGTCGGGTAAATCCTGGTGCTACTCCTGTAGGATGGGAAAGTTTTCCTTCATACTATATGTCTTGTATATGTGTTATGAAGCAATGGACTTGAAAATGGAAGCTTGATGTTTTTGGAGGGCGTCAACTATTTTTGATTGGCGACCATTTTCACTCGAAGGGCGAGTCGCCCCTCTAAAACCCCTTGTGGGGAACACTGGTATATAGTATAAAAAGAAGCAAAATATAGCACCATTTTGCATCTAAGTCCTTTGAGACAGCCAAAAAATTCAAAACGGGGACCCCTCCTCCATGACCGGGGTGGTCAAGAATGAAAATGATGAGTCGACTTTGCCTCCCAACAACCAAAAAAGGCTAGGCCCCTAAATTTGCAGAAATATTTAGCAGTGTAGCGACGTAACACTGGGGAGAGGGACCAAGTCAAGCGAAAACAAAAGTAAAATGTTTGGTGATAGGATGTCTGTACATACAATAGCGTTGTCAGTTGACAACGTATTCTTCGCTTAGACAGCTTACCCTCTTTTTTCACCTAACCAAAACTTAGAATTCACTAAATTATGGACCTTTTCCGGCCTATGATCAGCTCAGAAATTGTCCCAAAGATAGCACCATTTTGTATTTAAGCAACCTAAATTAATACAAATTTCTCAAAGAGGAGAGACCCTCCCCCCAGGACGGCACTTTTATGTAGTGACAAAGGAAGGATCCCAACTGCTAAATTCACTAAATTATGGACATTTTCCAGCATATACGATCAGCTCAAAAATGTCACAAAGTTACCACCATTTTGCATCTAAGCAACTTTAAATTAACAAAATTTCTCAAAGGGGAGGGGGATGGCCCCATCTTTAGACACCTCCCCCAGGACGGCACCTTTATGTAGTGAAAAAAGAAGGATCCCCACTGCTAAACTCACTAAATTCCAGATTATGGATATTTTCCAGCATGCATGATCAGCTCAAAATATGTCAAACAATTAGCACCATTTTGCATCTAAGCAACCTTAAATTAACAAAATTTCTCCAAGGGGAGGGGGTTTCCTCTTCCCTCCCCTTAGACCCCTCCC
The DNA here is from genome assembly GCA_029531755.1 of Holothuria leucospilota. NCBI lineage: Eukaryota > Metazoa > Echinodermata > Holothuroidea > Aspidochirotida > Holothuriidae > Holothuria > Holothuria leucospilota. Next base: position 9,775 of record JAIZAY010001321.1, read on the forward strand.
TCAGAACGGCTCCTTTATGTAGCGACAAAGGAAGATTCCCCAGTGCTATATACAAACCACGGACTTCAATACATGGACAGAGGATTGCGCAATCAATACGGTCGCCACCGTTCGAACAAATTTAGGCTAACCAAGATGGCCGCCGGGCTACTACCATTTGCCCAATTTGACGATGAATCTGCAACATTTCAGACAAAATATCAGTATGAATGGAAGAACAATATCACAGTCCTCCATTCTATTTGAGGAATTTGACCTGAGCTTGCATTCTTTCGAAAATATTACAAGTTTTTCACACAATTTGTCGATACCGAGCCACTTGAGCAAGTCGAAACTTTTACACACAAGACTATAGCAGGCAGCCATATTGGTAAGCCTACTTGTGTACGTACGGTGGCGACAATTTACGCATAGGACGTTAGTGCAATATGCTCTGTCCATGTATATAAGAAGTCCGTGATACAAGCGCAGGGCGCGTAAAAAGATGCAACGTACGCTCTGCCAATCAGTTGTTAAAAACATCCCCAGCCAGTAGGAATTTGGGACCTTCACACCCCCAAAACATATAACCCTATAGCTAGTAATAGATTTCTTTCACGACTTTCGATAGATGTATCTCCCCCCCCCCCTTCTGGAATGCACGTCCATGGCCCTCCTTACTTCACTGTTGGGGTCCATGATCTCTGGCAGTGATCCATGCTGCTGGGAGCGGTTTCAGCTATTTTGGGACATGATAACAATTACATCTTGAAGTAATTCCGTGGACTCCGAGTATTTCAACTGGCACATCATCTATGATGGTCATGTTAACTTTGGAATCCCAATTTTTATTAGAATAGGACAACGTCAGTCACCATAAGAGGGGAACAGGGAAGGGCATATAAGAAGACACCCTTCTTCAAAACCAAAGGTCTTGATTTGTGCTTAGTCATGTATGCCCCACCCCCCTCCCCCAGACACATTTCAATACGGATTGACGTTCCTTTCATGAAAGAGATTCACTTTTGTGCTTTCCGGAAAGGGTAAGGTTCGCAGATACTCGCTACAAAATGGCCGAGGGATGGGTGGTGCATTTGAATGTTGACTGGGACTGTAATAAGAAATTCTTTCCTAGCCAGTGCCCTAATTATAAGAGGTAACAGTGCAAGCCGATGACCCCTCCCTACTTTTCACAAGTCAGTTTCATTTTATTGTCGATCTGTTAAATTTCTGTGTTCCGAAAGCTTTCTTAATCTTTGCATATTATGTAAATACCTGCAGGGAGTTGATACTCGGTGAATAACTTTCTATGTGCGTATAGATTGAGACAGACCTTAGAAGGACAACACTGTTATTTGTTCTGGTACATTGCCCTTTTCTCTTATATAAGCCAAATATTTCGCCCATTCTTTCGTCAGTTGCAATGTTTACGACGGAACGTTTATGTAGGTAAAATAGTTTACAGTTTTCGTTGTAGATACGGGTCCTTGTTTCCACTGTCAGCTTGAAAATGGAGATTCTTTAGCCACAGACATATGCTGTATGGGTACATAATTATGCATTTTCAAAGAATGGACTAATAGCCCGTACGCATTATGTGGAAACATTTCTACATATAGGCATGAGAGGGATATTTGTTAGAATGTGGCCGCAGTTAAGGCAAATTTTGTCTCAAAGTCCTCTTCACAATTGAACAAGCGCCCTCTCTTTTCACACATTCTTCAAATTTACTCTTGGTTGTTGCTCAAGAAGAGTAAACTAATATCTTTATGAAAAGTTTACTATTGTACCCCAAAGTCATTGCGAGGTCACTATATAGAACATTCATACCGTAGTTTTCACGTTTTGAAACTACCCGAAATATCAGGGGGATTATGCAAAAGGGGCCCTTGTGTGTCCTTGCACCCTTAGAGAATCATGCAACGGGTATTTAAAGGGTCTGCCTGCTGTAAACAACTTCAAAAAAGTTCTCACATATGTGCAGATTTGATCACTCTCATGTGTCAAGGTAGTGCAGTGGGGCAAAATTCTCGAGTATTCGGAAACGTTTAAAATGGTTGCAGGCCGGTGGCCATACAAGGGTAATACAGGGGAGAGATACGCTCCTGAGAGAAAAAATATTTTAAGGAAGAGAGGTGCTAAGAAGTCGTAAAGCATAACTAATTTTTAATTTTCTGGGGCGCATTTCTGTACTCCCCCTCCTCCCTTGGCTACTGGTCTGTACTGTTGTTTCGTTAAGATAGGCCTACTTCAGAAATATAGAAATAGAGATTTTCCTTATCTCGTAGGGGCTGGGCATCGTCGTTTGACGTCACTAGGCTATCGCCATCTTCTAGTGGTGAACCTGTTCTTAACCTTCTTGCTTATGTAGGTAATATCCTAAAAGGCACAGCTCAATGATCTACCGTGAGGTCTTCAGTCCCACTCTAACTCCCATTACCGACTTTTCATGACAACTAAATATAGTAGAGGCTTTCCTCTCCTCTATGCGGTCCATAGCCAGACAATGTACTGAAGGGTCGGAGCGAAATACATCAAGAAAACAGTCATTTTGAATTTTCTAAGGACAACAATTTTTAGAAGGCGGTACAAACCTTCTGGAGACATTCCCATAATAAACTTTCGAGTATTTATTTCAGATTACGCTTGCAGACATTCAGGTGTTCTGGTTGCTCCACGACCAATATCCGACCGTTTTTGGTGGAAAGGCTGGTGATGTCGACTACCTGAAGGAATTCACACTGCTTCATGGTTTCGTTGAACGTTTCAAGGCAGAGCCAAACATGTCCGAATGGCACGCGAAAAGACCTGTTACTCCATTTTAACTTAATCATTGAAAAACTTATCGAATTTAGACAGGGATGTAAAAGTAGACGAGAACAAAGTAGACGAGAGGCATTCATATCTCAGTGTTCAAAGTGTATTATCGTTATAACCACTGCTTTCGTCCCTCCAAATAGAACCCCCCTGGTCCATATAGATTTATTTTGCCAGGATGTTACAGTTGGCAATAGGCTTAGGCAGGTTACCCAACTTTACTCATTGTCGCGATTCATGGCCGGGAGTCGAGTAGCGACAACACTCTCCTTGAAATTGCGACCCCACGGAATTTTCAGTGCTGCCATCGCAAGAATATGCACAAAAATCTAATTCCGAAGCCTACATTTGTTTTCACTAACACAATGAGGTATTAGAATAGAACTAACTCTTTTGGTATTATTCCTTTCATAATTCGATCGCAAGGTCCCTCTTCAGTTGTTTTAGTGCAGGGATACTGTTGAATTTATACTCATTGATAGGCTAGTACTCGACAAGATACCTCCCGTGTTATTATTCGTTTCGTTTCGTTTATTGTTTTTTCGCTTTACGTATATACATAAAAATAAAGAATATAACTTTTACATAGGAATTTATGTACATACATAAGCGACAGGAAGTACACAAAAACTCCAGAGGGCTTGAGAACGTTCACTCCCTGTAAACAAAGAGAAAAAAAAACAACAGACAAGCAAACAAACAAACTGCTTCAACAGTAGCAAAAAACAAGTGATCAAAAACAGAAAGAGGGTCAAAAGAAGAGAAAGGACTAACCCAACGAAAAACCCATCCCCATCCACAGGCCTACCCACCCCAGCAACGTCGATGGAGAAGACGATGCTCAAGACAATTAAGAGAAGCAAAACGTGATAATCAGAAGTGGTCCCGAATATTGTGGGAGTCATAAATCCATTCAGAGTTGCGTCATATAGGGCCGGGGGCGCACTACTCCAGAATTATTGGAGTTACCCAGAACTAGTTGATACTTGTTAGCATACACATGATGTGCAATCTTGTGGCCATGATAGTTGCCACCGTTCCTTTGTAACTGGTAGTGGCATAATGTATGAATAAATTTACAGAATGTTTAACGCATTCGGGTCTCAATATATTTACTTTGATAGTTATGGCTAATAAGCTAGTTGGGTTTTTACTTTGCAATCATCAAAATGGCGGACGGCATTTTAGTATTAAACCAGGGAGCTTACAGATACCTAATTAAATACTTACGCGGTGGCGTGGTCAAGATCGGCGTACATTTCATTTGGTTATCTTCCTATAGGCAGAGCACTAAGACTAATAATAGGTATTTAGAAGTGCTTCCTCACAAACGTCTTTCAGCTCAGCAGGCCTACATCCTACCAATATTGAGTGGATACATCCAATAGGGTAGACAATCATGGTTTTTTTATTTCTTGCCAAAGGCAAAAGGAATCTGTGCAATCACGCTGGGGAGTGTATGTGTGTATTTGCGTGTGTGCTTATGTATGTGCGTTTGTGACACTTGGCTTGAAAACGCTGTATCTCAAAATATCAATGATGGATACTTCTCATACGTGGTATATGGATTTATCGTATCAAGAGAAAGATCCCATTGCTTTTGCTGAAGGTCATGTGATTTGCCAAATGTCATAAACCGGAAACCTCGCCAACACCATATCTCCAGTTAGAAACACGGATGTTTTCCTTATACTTTGTATGTGGATGCGTTATAGTTAGAAAATAGACCCTACTGTTTTTGGTAGAGGTCAAACGTTATCTGGGGTCACCGGAGGTGACAATACGAAATTCTTAATTCGAAATTCTTAATATTCATACTTGGTATATAGATTTAACATATTACGAGGAATGACCCTATTGTTTTCAGTGGAGGGCAGAGGTCATTTGAGGTCAGTAGAGGTCAAGAACCGAAAACCTCGAAAAAATGCATGATATTTTAAGACGCTGATGATGGATAAGTTTCATACTTGGTATATAGATTTGCCATTTTAAGAGAGAAAACCTATGGCTTTTGTTAGAGGTCAAAGGTCAGCTAAGGTCAATAAAGGTGAAACTATAATAATATCGTGAACTAAATTAACAGTGGCGATAGCTACGAATTGTATCGTTTCGTGACCACCGAAAAGTTGCGGCTGAATTTTTGTACCTTCCCAACCTGTACATTTCAAATATATAACTGTTACAGTAGTTGGTAATTCGAATTTTTATAACCTAGTTTTGAACACGTGTGAAGAATGCTGTGACCATAACATGATCAGAAGTACCATTCATATAACGAGTTTTGCTGATGGAAAGTATTCGGTTTCTCACACGGACGGTCCGGGTTCGAATCCCATTCATGATACTTCCTCTTTGATTCCTTCACGGAGGCAAAAGGAATTTATATGCGATGGTGATTTCTTGTGTGCTTGTGCGAGTGTATGTATGTGACGCTTGCTTGTAAACACGATATTTCTAGAGGCATAACTGTTTGGGATCTCATACTTGACATTTAGATTTCCCATATTAAGTAATGATCCCTATTGTTTTAGTGGAGGTCAAAGGTGATTTGAGGTCACCAAAAGAGCAAAATCTTGTAAATTCGTTATCTCAAGAAAGCTTACTGTGAGGAATCTCATTCTAAGCATAATAACGGCCCAAAATGAGCAAGTAATCCCTGTCAATTTGGTGAAGCTCAAAGGTCATTCTGGTCAGAAGAGGTGAAACAGTAAAAACCTTGAAAATTGGAGGTAAAAACGGTATCTTAAGGTGGGGGTAACTGTGAGGAATCATATATTTAACATGTAGATGGCTCATATCAAGTAGATGATCTCATTGTTTTCGTGGGGGTCAAAGGTTATTTGGATCTCATACTTGTCAAGTAGATAGAGCCTACATTCATTAGATGATTTCAACCATTTTATGGAGGTCAAAGGTCATAAGCGGTCAACAGATGTCAAACAGCAAAAATCTCGAAAGCTGCTGATAAACACGGTATCTCAATGGTGATAAGCGTTTGGGATTTCATTCTTGAAATGTGGGTATTGCACATTGAGTAGATAATTCATATTGCTTGTGGAGAAGGTCAAAGTTCATTTGGGGTTATGAGAGGTCAAACGTTCAGAAACCCGTAAACATGATATTTCAAGAACGTTACAGTGGACATAACAGGTTATGTGGGGTTGTCAGGGGGTCATACTGTGGAAACCTTGTAAACATGATATCTCAAAAAGGGAAACTGTTTTGAACCTCTTCTTGGTATGTCAGTGTTCCATAGCAATTTGAAAAATCCTCTTTATTTTGATAGAGATGAAAGATCATTTGAGGCTACCATAGGTTAAATGGTGTAAACATGAAATTTCAAGACTAGTAATAGTGAGAGTCCTTGTATTTGGTGAAAAACTCGTAAAATGATTTTCTAACTTTGACATATGTTTGGATCTTATAGCTGGCATGTAATGCCCAATGTATAGCCATGTTAACATGAATCAATCTCTCTGATCTTCACATATGGAATTTCAAGTTTTGATACCTAAATTTAAGAATACTAAATTGAGAAAAACTGTCTGCATGGCAAAGAATCTGTATGGATAGGAATTTTGGTTATTCAATTTTTGATGCAGTTCAAGGCTCATGTGAGATCACCAGAGATCAAACTGGGTAATCGTCGTAAAACACAATATTAACAAGAAATATAATTTGAGGGATAAACCTTGGTGCAATAAGAGCGTTTCCTTTCGAGAAGGAATCACTAAGCTTGTGGGTGGGTTTCTGGTTCTATTACGTATTCTCTGTACATCAATCTAGGCAAAAAGGTAAATCTCAAGCCAAGGCAGTGAAGCTCATAGTCCTTGAAAATATTCTGAACTATTCATCTTTGCAACTATCAACTCAGGTTTTTGCCTTTATTTGCCTTTAAGTAGGTCAAGTACAAACCTTGAAGGAATTACACTGATAATAATTGAAGCAGTAAATATACTAACGATCTTAAATTTATGCATGGGTTTACATTATTTGGCATTGTAAGTTAAGAAACTGTGTGGTGCAGTATTGTTACAAGACGACCCGTCAGGAAC
>JAIZAY010000245.1:0-2500 GCA_029531755.1 Holothuria leucospilota
GGGAAAGGTGAACACCAAAATTCTCGTTGTTAGCCTCGACTGAGTTTTTGGTCTGAAATTTTGCCCTACAAAATGTACGTAAATTTGGGGGGGTCGGGAAAAAGCAAACAAACGGTGGGAGCGGGAAAGATAGACTTTAGGCGAGCCGTGCTTCTGAAGTTATGGGCAAATGTTTTTTGGATAATTTTGGGCGAATGTGGTGGTAGACCCCCGGGATGGTACTCAGTTACCAATGGCACTCTATTAGCACAATTTCACGGGGGGCTGACGGTTTTTGTTATGTCAAAGTTTCAGGAACGCGGGGTTGTCCTTTGCCTTTTTGACGGCATTTTCAATTGAACCCCGAAAGTACTGTCTATTTTGGAGGTTGGCTAGACAGTTCGTTAGTGCGAGTTTCAAAGTCTGTCTCAGATGAACAGACACGTTTTGATGCGAAGTGCTTGGCTATATTGGATATTTTTGGTGTGCGCAGTGGTGCGGAGAGATGGCTAGCTGCTGCGGTAACGTCAGGTAGTTGCTGGCTTGTCCGTGTGCGTTTATTGAACAAGGTCTGGTTTTGAGTTGAACACATTTTCTATGGGTCACTGTGATTGTGTCCAGGAAGTGGACACTGACCTCTAGAGAGTCGGAGGCTCGGCCGTGAAAGTATTGATTGTGGTCTTTGCCATAACACGAACTTGTGCGAATGTTTTCCAACAAAAATTTTGGAGGCTATCTTCCAGCCCCCACGTGGTGGCCAGATCATGAAGATAATCGTCGATAAAACGTAACCAAATTTGTGGTTTTAAATTTTGTCGAGATAAGAATTCCTTCTCGAGGTTTCGCCCATAAATAAATGTAGCGAATAAAGGAGACCATCTTGGTTTCCCATGGCAGTACCATGAATTTTTTTGGAAAAACAACAAGTAGTGCTGGGTCGCCAAAGACGAGATTTGTTTGTTTGATTCAGAATACGAGCGCATCAGCTCGCCTAAGTCTTTCTTGGTGGGCGTTTTTGTGCCTTGGATGGGTCCTGAAGGCGGTTTTTAACAAGCGGAGATGCCTTCTTTCGTTTGGGTATATTTGTATATAAAGAGCGACACGGATCAAGAGTGACCAAAATTGTGTCCTGTGGGAGATTTTGTATCTTCCACCAATTTTGCGGATATAAGTTCCGTGGTGTCCCTGAACGTGAGGAGTAATGATGTGACTGGGGACCAGGGGCTGAATGAGGCAGGTCAACAAATTTCGAAATTTTCTTCCGATGGCTGAGTCCCGTTTCCCCGGATATGATCGGTCTGCCTGGGTTACCCGTCTTGTGAATTTTTGGGTACCAATGACCCGGTTCCCGGTTTTGGATCTACCTGGAGGAGATTGTGGTGGGCCAGTTTCAGAGTCTATAAGTCGCCATTGCGTGCGTGACCATTTTTTTGTATGGCCCGCCTCCACTTTCTTTGCAATTTCTAAATGTGGGGTCCTGGAATCGAGAACGTTGATTGTTAGGTGTATGCCGGATTGCCATATCATGTCTGTAGGCTTCCTCCCTGTAGATTTTTGTGCCCATGTGCAAACAATCGCCAGAACCTTTGTCGGCCGGCTTAATGCGAAGAAAAGGAAGAGAAGTCCGCGCTGCCGTCAATTTTTAATGGCCTGTCCTTTCACTTTTTTGTGAGATTGGTCGCGAAAATCTGGGGCAGAGGGTGTAAGTCTTTACTTCCTCTTCAATGGCCGAGATGAATGATTCAAGTGGTGGACAACGCCCCTTTGGGGGGGTTCCAGGTGCTTTTGGGTTTGAATTTAGAAGCTATATCGTTGTCCGGAAGTGTGTTGATTTGCCGCCTGTCTTCATCGGCCTAAAATACTCGCGAAGACGTAGGCGTCGGTAGAACGTCTGCCAAATCTAAGGACAATTTTTTGTGTGTCAGTCTGCCTTGGTTTTGGGGCCAGAAATTGAGTCCCTTCGAAAGAAGTTTGGTTTCTTCTTCAGAGAGCTGACACGAGATATATATATAATATATATATATATATATCATATATATATATATTTATATATATATATATATATATATATATATATACTATAGTATATATATATACTAATATATATATATATATATATATATATAGTTATCCCAACGACCTTGTTCGCCCCGACGGCCTGATTTGATTTTGCCCATAGAAAGGGCAGCTTCTTCAATAAAGACCCCAAACTTTCCCCTTTTCCTTGCAAAAGAACCCAAATTTGTCAAATTATCTTCAATAACACACCCAAATATTCAGTTTTTTTGCCAAAAGAGGTCAAATTTTTTATAACTCATCGCCTTTGTCAGGGCATGAGGTTGCTGGCCCCTCCTCGGGAAGGTTTCACCTGTCGGGGAATCCCCTGTTCCTAAATAGGCATGTCAGTAAAAATAACACACGTAATGCACATCAGCGGATCAGCCGATGGCAATCTAGAGAAACAAACACAACCTTTATTCTCTAACTTGAAAAGATTCTACAAAGAACGGAATTTGCTCGT
>JAIZAY010000245.1:5000-71258 GCA_029531755.1 Holothuria leucospilota
GCTAGTCTGGCCGTGTCCGTTTTTCAGCACGTAAAAAGCACATTTGGTACCTTTTAGTGCATAGAAACGGACACTGTCAAACAGAAAGACGCAAACCGGACCAGCAACAACACCTATGAACTATTTACAAACTTATACATTAAAGGCAGTAGGCAGTCACCCCAAACAGAGTGAGTGTATCCTGTCACTCTAGTTCATGATTGGCCTATTTTGATCATGTGACAATATTTTTGTGAGTGAATTGTGGAATTCAAGGAGAATTTTGCCTTTCTTTACCTATTGTTTGTAATAGTTATGTTCAAAACATCTTCAGAAGTGCTTTTAATGCAATAAGAGGAGATTTGCAAGAGTTTGCTAATTTTTCAGAGAAAATTTTGGGGCGACTGCCTATTGCCTTTAAGCCAGCAAAACAAAATTTCGTACAATCATGTCCTGCGTAAGAATTTAAACTGCATGATGTAGGGAGGAGGGACATGTGTTTGGTGCCTGTCCCGCATCGTACTCTGCTCATGTCAGTGCCGATGTGGGGTCGGAACCTGAACCCTCGCAAACAGGCCCGCAGTATTCTACCCAGGAATTAGAGGAGGCGGCACTTGAGGTGGAGCAGGACTTCTTCGCCTCCAAGCAGGTTGAAGGGGGTACTGCGACTCCTGAGGCAGACTCTCCGCCATCCTTGGCAGCGGCACCCGGTCAGGTTGAAATAATGACAGTAGAGGGGGACCTCGATCTGTCCTCAGACTCGGCGATGTCGGATGGCGGGGAGCCTCCTCCAAAGGATCCACCTTCGGGGGAGGGTTGGTTTGATTTGTGCGAGGGGGAGGGGCCAGAGTCTGCACTAAAGAGGTCGGTCTCGGGCGAGGTGTCAGACCAGAGCATGCGTCGCTCTGGGACGCCCATACCGAGCCCAAGGTTAAAAAGATTAGATCCCAGCAGGAGTATTTAGTTTGATTGGTTTTGCCTTTTGTTCATGCTGGTCCCAGTTTTCTTTTGGGGTTTCTGTTCTGTTCGTGTCAGTGTCCATGCTTGCACAGTTTTGTTTGAAAGCTCAAGTGTATGTGGGTTTGCCTTTGGTAGGGGGTTGGCCACATTGAAATTTTATGTAAATAGTTTTGCTTTTGTGAGATTGTGAGATTGTAAATAGCCCTATGTGATAAGCTTGGGTTCCAGGTGTTGTTTTATATTGCTGACACAGAAATGTTGTTTAGTAGGAGAATTCTGTAAATAGTTCGCGGTTATGTTTTTGTCCGGCCCGGTTTGAGTTCGCCTTTGTTTCGCCGTGCCAGTTGCTATGTACGTAAAAATGAAAAACTGCATGTTGTAGCAGTGCCGTCGGAAGGTATTTTGGATTGGGGGGGCTGACTCGTGCTTATTGAAAAGACGGGTATAGATACGCTACGCGCCACCATGGGTTGGCGCGTAGCGTATGGAGGAAATTTTTGAAAACAATGCCTCCCAGATTGCAGGAAATGGCCCTAAAAAGTTAAAAAGTTGGTATACTTTTATGTAACATTTATATAATTTTGCCTAAAGTTTGATTCAAATTTCATCCCAAGTTTGTAAAAACTAAAATTTCTAAATTGATCTCCCAAGTTGGGATGATAACAGAAATCCATATCCCCATCTCTTTAAATAAGTTTGGTTGAGGAGGCAATGCGATTTAATTACAGCTCAGAATATGTTCTAAATTTAGGAAACGAAGTATCTCCTACATTTTTAAGACTGAGAACTTTTGATAAAATTGATAGCAAGATCTCCCATTGATTATTAATATTATTAATTTCGAACATAACGTTTTCCCACCGTAGCCTAATCGAATACGGTGTGTGATTTAGATGGCAGGGAAATTAGTTATATGTGGAACTCCTAATGATATTATTAATCAGAACTTAAGATAAAGCACCGCAAAATTCAGCTACTTCTCTTCCAGCCAGTTCTCGTGTCATAAAATGAGTGGATTATCTGATAAAACTGAATGCTTTGTTCATGTGGAAATACTGTTTAACTTGTTTATGGTTTAAATTTGCCAAACAGACTTCGCCTTCTGTCATTCTTTTCAACAAACTCATTTGCAACTTCGATGAGATTCAACTTATCTACTCGCTCTTTGTGAATGTGGAGCACCATCAAATTATTCATCCTGCTGTCGGTTGTCGTTGACCTCAAATATGTCTTCACCCGTTTTAGGGCAGAAAACGACCTTTCACTGACGGCGTTTGTTGCAGGCATGACAAGAAGCAACTTTACTACCTTAATGACCTCAGATAGTAAACTTCTTCTTGCATAGGTCATCCTCTGAAACATCTTCACTAGATCATGGACAGTGATGTCGACAGCAGACATGAGTAGCGCTTTTGCTGTTGGCTGAACTATTGGCAATTGGGCCTCCAGTGTGAACCTGTCGAGCTCATCGTACAACTGACAAACTTCTTCCAGCTGCTTCTGGAATGGACAACCCTTGGCAGCATTCAGCAGCAGTTCCTGCAGCATGGTATACTTTTGATAGTCGGGTTGCTCGAAACGAGATTGGATGCCGGTTGTAACTACGTCAAATGCCTCAAAAAAGATGCAGCGGTAATGATCCTTTGGAGTAGAGGGAAAGTGATGAGTTCTAGCATTTCCTTCCTCAAGCCTGGCAGGACACTTTCTTTTGCGAGGAAGCTTCGGATCTTCCACCCCTAGTGTCTCCTTTCGTTGCAAGACTTGTTCCCAGAAAAATTCGAAACTTTCATCTCTGCGATCTTTTCGGAGGGGGCTTTTTAAGTGCATCGAAACGGCACATACAAACAAAAAACAAACTCAAACCGGATCGGACAGGAACATAAATGCAAAACTATCCACACACCACCAAATCAAACAGAAAGTTATGTTCCTTACAACAATAGAACCACACACACACACTGACAACAACCCAAATACCCAACAGACCAACCTCCCCCCGGCCAACCTAAAGCAATAATACTACATACCGCCAACAACCAAAAAACCAGACACCAACAACAGGGGCCACGAGGGGTCCGGGGCGGGGTCCACCTGCCACGAGGGGTCCGGGGTGGAGTCAACTTGCTATATTTACACTATGTACACTATATACACTATTTACACAAAAACAAAAAACTGAACAAAACTGGGCCCAAAATACAGGTGCACCTTGCCCAAGGGTGTCCCGGAGGCAGTTGTGGCAAAGGGTAACCTCATTATCCCCACGCTTTAACAAGCTCCACAACCGGATGCAGTTTAAAGTCCTACCCAGGATCTTTTCGGAGGGTTTTGACGACATCCTTTGCGACACTTTGGCCCTCTGCTGCAGAGAGCTTTGGATCCTGCAAGGTGCGACTGAGGTTGTCTGTTTGACGTAAGATCTTAGCTCCTAATGACGCTCCGAACAAGAACTTGAAGGTGGGCATTACTGATTTTACTCCATTAATCCTGGCTTTCATCTCCGTATCTTGTATATGGTCCAACGACCAAGACCACAACTGCATAAGCTCTTTGAAATTTTGAAGCAAGGAATTTAGAGACTGTCCACGGACTGTCCATCTAGTTGGGCATAAAGTGCGAATCCCGCCGTGCTCATTTTTTGTTTCTTTCCTTATTTCGTCTAGTTTGGAGTCGCGTTTTGGAGATTTCTTTATCAACTTGCAAATTTCAAACGCGGTCTCAAAGACTTCCTTCAAACATCCCACCGACTTCACAGAATCACAAACAGCAAGGTTGAGAGCGTGACCATAGCAGTGGGTATAAAGACATTTCTTATTGAGGGCTTTAAACTGAGTGGCAACACCGGACTTGGTTCCCGACATCGCTGATGCACCGTCGTAGCATTGTCCTCGGGCATTCTTTGTATGCAAGTTCAGTCTTAGAAGAACATCCTGAATTAAATCGAAAAAGAAAAAACACATTTTCTTTTTTGACTGTAGTTATTCCCTTCACATTGAAAGAGAACATCAACGCAACGTATATTCAACAGAGAACATTAGGCGCCACTGACAAAAGCTTAAGAGGGAAATCCAACCGGACTATTTGTATCACTGGCACAGTATAAAAAATATGGTGCAGCAAATAGAACACTCGCAAAAGATTGAATGAGATCATTTTATATCCCATATCATCTTTCCAGCATTCTGTCTAAGACATACCATCAAGAGGGTGCTTTTAAAGCTTTCATTGTACAAAAATAAAGCAATCATTGAGGATATGTCAGTGGAGCGATTTTTTTCTAAAACCAGAATGAGATGCACATACAGTAGTTGTGCTGGCTGGCTGGCTATTATTCGGCAACAACACAGAAATATGTCTATTCAAATCGCATGATATCGGCCTAGGCATTATTTCTTGGGAATATGCCCCCACCCCCATTTTGCGAAATATTTACTGAGTTGCCGATGGGGGATTTCGGTAATTTAAGCTATGCCCTCCCTCTTTTTGGTCTTGTACACCCCTGCACATTTAGACCTAAACTTCTTCTGGGGGATGACGGTTTAAGAAAACTTTGGACTGACTGGACACCACTACTTTTTGTTGTTATTATTTTTATGTTTCCATTTAAGATTTCCATTTTTCCAAATATCTCACCTTGATAATCGATGTTATGTGATCTGCAGAGGTGTTGTTCAAAGGATGCATTCCAATAAAGTCTTCATGAACAGTAAGTTCATCAGTCACCCATCTGAGGCATAATACAAGCTGTTCCGTATTAGATACATCTGCAGTCTCGTCAGCCATTATTGAGTATATGTCTGATCCTTTAATGTCATTAACAATATCACGGAGGACCCGTAATGCCATTATCTGGAAAGAAAGTTACAATTTATTTATATTTAAAGGTTGCAGCAAATTTTGAAAAGCTGATGACTATATAAAAAGAATAAACAAACACACCCTCTATTCTATTAAACAACGCTATAACCTATTAGACTGAGAAATGATTTGTATACATTGACAGTCAAGGGAATCAAAAATTTTGCAAAAGTTAACAATCATATCTTCATGTTGCGACGGTTTTATTTGCAAACAATTAGGGTAACCAACAACAAGCCTTTGTTATTTACAGCTCGAAAATAAATCCACTTTTTCTTCCATTGTATGATAATTACACTTGATTTGTAGTGAATTATTTTAATCTTAATCGCCTAAGAAACATGAGTTTTCTTAAGCGGTACTTTAATTGCAGGTTTTAAAGTAGGACGATGCTTAAATCTTTACCCCAATCATCTCATTTTGAACATCCGCTGACGTAAATTTGTTTGACTTTCTCTTTAACCAATCTGCAGTTTGCGGATCTTCCTCGCATCTTAATTTCAGTAATTGATAGAAGTTTGAGTCGGCCTCGCAAAGTTTGTCTTCATTCCAATTTCCTCTGAAGGGCAGTGATTGTCTTGCTGTAAAAACGAATAAGTTAAAGTTTTACAAGAAGCATTTTTGAGTGAAAATTGAATTCCCAGCCATGCTTCATTGTATTAGATTTCTATACTGAACAAGCAATATTTTGCAACTATTCATGCCAGTCTACGGCCATATTTCGTAGCATAGGCTATTCTGACCCACCGTTTATCATACAAACTCCTCGAATCAACCATATCCTATGTGTGTTATGCTCAGCTTACAACCCCACGGGTCTCATCCACACAAGTTTTGCATTGGCTCGAGAAACCCGGGTGTGAGGTTTTGAAATTGAATTCTCTCTTTTGTTGACAGTTTCCTATTAAGATAATTTGCCTTTAAAAGAATCTGAGGGCATTTGCTAAAAATTATAAACATTTGTAATTATAAATACTTTTTGAAATTCTTACCTAAAAAGTGCACATTCCCTATAATTTTCAACAGAAGTCTATTCTGGCTTCTTTCCTGTAAAATTTGTGTGGACAGCGTTTCTGCTATGTCTTTCTTCGATGTAGATGGTATGAGAATCAACCTTTCAGTTGCTTCTTTGTGACACTCGGAACTTTCATGTTTATAAAATCCTTTGTCTTTTTCTAATGCTTTCTTCCAGTTGCTGAAGCCGGTTTTTATGAAGGTGTCTTCAAGTTTTGAGGATGTAGTCATGCCTTTTTCAGCTGCCTTGAAACAAGTGAAGCAGAAAGCCGAATCCGAAGCCTCCTCGTAATGCAACCATTTGAATTTATCAAACCACGAAGATTGAAACCTTTTGAAATCTTGATTTCCAAAGACTCTTGCAGGAAACTGGAAATTTCTGGGCTGATTTGGCTCTTGGGAAAATGTTCTGCAATAAACGAAAAAGTATTGTTTTAATAATTAAATACAAGACAAGCATATGCTCAGAAAATACTCTGTGCGGTTCTAGCCCCCCCCCCCCCTTATAAAAAATTGTCCCTAGAACCGCTTCTGTTTGGAATATTCTGGGATGTAATTTATTTTTCTGATTATTAACTTAGGAGTATACATCATAAACGTAGAGGTCAAACTTAAGATCGATTACCGGTATCTATCTTGTAACTAATAACAATTATTCTGACTATATAAAACCTTATATTTTGTTCTGAAGCTTCAAATCATCTCGTGCTCGCAAATTCCAAATAAAATTGATTAAAACGGCTTTGAGAGGCTGTTTTAAAGTTCATTCTTACCTTTCAAGTGACTGGGTAGAGGGCAAGGTTTCTTTGAATTTTTTCAGTCTCTGCACTATAAATAGCGTCATCCGATTTCTCAGGCTCATCCCCCGCTTTGTCTTGCAGTCGGTCCACCGACTGCTGTCTAATAAAAAAAATGGAAAGAAAATTGATGGTGATCTTATCGTATACCACATTCCTATATGCCTGCAAAGTTTTCTCTTGAGCCACAAATAGGGACCGCACGACAATTTAGTGTTTGCAGTAGTTTGAATTCGCCCCTCTTAAAGTTTAGGAATCAAACTTTCAATTTTTGATATGTTGAAAATTTGATATCTGATCATATGAACTGGCTTCGTTTCTTTTATTTCACAATTATTAGTATTATCTTAATCTACTCTATACTAGTGCCCTTGGGAAATCTAAAATTGCATCGTAAATTTCACTAGAATTGTTAAAAACATAACTTCGAAAATAAAACATAGCTTACAGTGACGGGAGTAATGGGATATGGAAAATGAGGAATTTCCACCATAGGCATATAGGCTTCGATCATAACATTCACTTAAATCTGAATGTTCAATGGATTTTTTATGTAACTTGACCCCTCCCCACCACATTTACAACCCTAATAGATCGTGGTAACTTGGACGGCTATTCTCTTCCTTCATTTTTATTACTTTCTTTGAGACCCAGTGATGCATATCTCCGAGCTTCAGTATATTCATACAAGTATAAAGAAAGGAATACGAAACAACTGTTTCTTTCCTTACGTCACTGCAGAGGTTCTTGGGTTTGTCTTCAGTTATTCACTTAATATTTTAAGTTATTCACTTAATTTTCAGTGATCACCAGACGGTTGAGCTTAAAACATCTTTTATCCACGCAGAACCTCTCCAACCTATAATTCTGCATGCTGCCCTCTTTTAAAGTTCAAAACGCGCCTCGGGATTCCACGTGCGCGACCTTTGACAGAACCACAGACTTACGCTCTCGTTCTTAGTTCATCTGTAGTCGATGGGACATTTATGCCTAGGCCTATTTTAATTGATTTCTTTTTTATCGATTGGGAATGATTACTTTCTATCAAAAGCTATTTAAAGAATTAAGAAAGCTCACAAACATCTCAGTGTTCATCACTTAAAATTACCCAGGCTAGGCCATGGCGGCCAAACTGACATACGTTAGGCCTAACGTTAACCTTGTGGTGTGCGGTGACGTATTTGGCGCATATGTGACTTATGTAAATAAATCAGGCAGACCGTGGGCCTAAATATTTTGTCGATAAAAAAATAATATGCAGTTACTTACGGTTTTTTCACCGTGAACCATTTTGTAATTCGGGGTCCAGTTTGCTTTGCTTCGTTAGACGACTTTCCAGACATGTTGCCTGCGTTGTTCGCCTACGAATTGTTCGAACTGAGGCGGTGTGCGAGTTTTTTTTTTTTTTTTCGTAGGATAGTGTAGGGAAAAGTCAATTGCACTGACCAATCAACTTCTTGGAAATAATAATTCCAAAATAACAGCTTTTGAACCCTTTTTTCGCGACTTTGACACCGGATTATGAAAGAACGGGTTAAAAACACCCCGTTCATGTAACCCTAATTCACCTTAACCATGATTTTGAAAGAAATTTGAGGTTTTTTAAAAACCGATTTTCCCCTCGCTGACCTACGAGTAAAAACTAGCAGGCGGTGTAGGTGACGTGATGTTTGGATCATTTCTACTGCCAAGTTCCATGGTTGTCTGATCCATCGAATTGATTTTTTCTGTTTTATCGCACGTTCACAAATGAATGATGGGTGATATAATTTTTTGAGTGATACCGTATTCATTACTTTTAATTTTTTGTCTTTCACTTTTTTGACGCTTTCTTTCCATTAAAATACTATACATGGCAGAATTATTGGGGGGGGGGGGGGGGGGGGCCCCCCCCCCCCCCCCGCCCCCCGCTTCCGACGGCCCTGTGTAGTGATCCTTTCGCCGGTCTAGCCGTGTCCGTTTTTAGCACGTAAAAAGCACTTTAAACTGCATCCGGTTGTGGAGTTTGTTGAAACGTGGGAGTAATAAGGTTACCCTTTGCCACAACTGCAAAGATCAAGTCCCAGCAAGAGTTGTTAGTCTGCCTTTAGGTTTGCCTTTGTTTCACATTGGGTTTGGTCCGGCTATATGCATGTGAGGAGTACATCATTGTAAACTGGGGGTTGGCCACATGAACACTTGTTCCATGTCATGTCCGGTGTTTTGTTTCGACTGTCTGTGAAATTTTGGTTTCTAGCTCAATGTAAAGGAATCTGTAAATAGTTGTTATGTTTGAGTTCTTTGTTTCGCAGTGCCTGTTTCTATGTACGTAAAAAGAAAGGGTTTGTGGTGTTCGGGGATTGGTGTGGGGTCGGAGCGGTGTTGGGTGTGCTTTTTCAGTGCATCGAAACGGCACATACAAACAAAAACAAACAAAAACTCAAACCGGATCGGGCAGAAACATAAAGCAAACTATTTACAAACAACTAGATCAAACAGAAAATTATGTTCATTACAGCAACAGAACTATATGTACAGATATTTACACACACACATATATACATATTTACAGCATATTTACAACTAAGTACCTCACAAGCCACCTATGTACAAACACAGTCCTATTTACAAATTACAGTAGTTTCATATTTACAAACAAAATCGATATTTACAAGTTGACTACCACCCGGTCCGCCCTCACTGAAACAAGTGGACCCCATCGCCTACCGAACGCCGACCTTGGCAAACGAACGAAGTCCGACTCCACCCTCAGCTTAACCTCCGCCCTCACCGACGCCAGGACGACATCAACAGGCCTCCCCAACCCCCTAAATACAATGTTACATCGGTCTCTCCATAAGGCCAGCTTTATGGAGGCCGAAACAAAGGTAAGTATGTCCTGAACACTTGTATTGCATGGCAGAGGTGAAAGACCATACAAAGCATAGTCCTGGCTGACCGCCCAGGTGTTACACAACGTTAGGCGGTCAGTCAGGACTTGAAACCATTCCCAGAATAGGGCCACATAGTCACACTGCCAAAACACATGTGACACACTCTCCCACTTTGTGCATCTAGTGCGGGGGCAAATGCCATCTCCAAGACGCCACCGAAGGCGCTTGAGATTAGTTACAATGGCGTCATGTGCTATTCGCCACAACAGGTCTCGCCTGCGGTAATCTAATGATCTGCTGTGGACTACACGCCACACTTCCGGCCCTGAAGCAAAGTGGTTGGATTGGACCTGGCCAACAAATTCATCAAAAACAGCCCGATATAGGTCCCTTGCACTTGACTGCGAAACATCCCCCACTGTTGACATAATACGGAGCGTTTCCCTCATTTGACTGTATTCCCCCGTGGGTCTCCAGCTGTGGGGTTCACTGTTACTAAACAGGGAGGGAAAGAACCGACGGAATGATAATCCCCCCCCCCCCCCCAATAACGGACAAAATAGGCAAAAGGCATTCTGCTGTCCACAGCACTGTAAACACACTTGGTCAGGAGAAAACGGAGCTTGGAAGGAAAATGCACAAGGCCCAACCCTCCGCGCCCAAGATCCTGGTATACCACCCCTCTTCTAACCAGCTCCGTCCCCCCTGACCATAAAAAACTAAACACAGCCCTCTCGAGTCGCACCAAGACACCTTCTGGAGCAGCCAGAACAGTGCCCGGATACCACAAGAGAGGGTAAATAAAACGATTGGTAACTGTTACCTTTCCCAACAGGCTAATGTGGCGATCGCCGAAGTCCTTCAACCTAGCCTCCACTAGGTCCACTTTCTCATTCCAGGTAAGTAACTCGGGTGAACCATAACCAAACCATATGCCATTGATCTTTCCCATGATGCCGCGAAGGGCAGTTTTTTCGACCGCCACTTACCTAGACGGAGTCCTTTGGTCTTGGTGGGGTTCAGTCTGGCACCTGTCGCTCTTTGAAAGGTGGACAGCGTGCCAGTAAGGGCTCTAAAGGAAGTTAGGTCGGAGACTACGCATGTTACGTCGTCAGCATACTGGAGGCACTTGACTTCAGCTCCACCGGGTATGTGAAAAGGTCGAAACAAAGCTTCAACTTGGAAGGCTCTTGCAAGGGATTCACTGAACAATACATAGAGTAGAGGTGACAGGGGACACCCTTGCCGTACCCCGCGTTGAACTCTGAAGGGATCCGACGGTAGGCCATTAACGATAACCCGACTATATACACTACTATACAGTAAAGAGGTCCATTTAACAAAAACTGGATTCAAACTAAACTTCTTCAAGATTTTAAAGAGGAATCTGTGATCAACCATGTCGAAGGCCTTCTCCTGATCGAGGGAGACAAGCGCACATGGAAGATCACGGTCCATCACATATTCAACTAAGTCCCGCATCAACCAGAGGTTCTGCTGAATACTGTGTCCCCGCACTGCACATGTCTGGAACGAACCTACAAGATCCGGCATAACTGTGCCTAGCCTGTTACAAAGGGCTTTCGCCAGAATCTTGTAGTCTACATTTAACAAGGTAATTGGTCGCTTGTTTTTCGGTTCTAGGGGTCTCCAGACTTTGGTAATAATGTTATAACGCCTGTGCGCTGCGAGGGACTCAATGAGCCAGCAAGGAAGGCAGAGGCGAATACATCACGGAGATCGTGTCCGACTGTACCCCAGAAGCGTTTGTAAAATTCCACTGGGATACCGTCGGACCCAGGCGCCTTTCCGCCTTTCATCTTCGCCACCGCCTTCCAGAGCTCGTCGACAGTCAGGGGAGAACCAAGTCCATCATTCTGCTCTTTAGAGGGGGTCTTGTCAATATTATCTAGCAGGGACTGATGAAGGCCCTCATCGACATCTGCCTGCGTATAAAGCTGTTCATAGAAGATCTTAAATACCTCCACGATGTCGAGAGGGTCCTTCTGTACCGTACCGTGGACGTCACGGACTGCCCTTATGCGGCGATCGATGGCATACTTTGTGGCGTCCCGGTAGAATTTGATAGTTGGCTTTTCCTCCGCCTCCACGCAATGCACGCGAGCACGAACGCGGGCCCCGTGCAATTTCTGATCGAGATACTGCTGGATTGCGTGAAGTGCGGAGGAGTCCCCGTTCCTCTCCCTAGAGCATAGCGACAGGAACTCCTCCCTTCTTCGACGAGCTCTTGCTACACAGTATTCAACTGTAAACTGTTTGATGCGGGACTTTACGTCATCCCACCACTCTAAATCCGATGAGAAGGCCGGCTTCAATGTTCGCCACCCTTCGTACCTGGCTTTAAACTGTTCACTGTAGTCTGCCTCCGTTAGAATATCTGTGTTCATTTTCCAGAACCCCCTCCCTGTTGGCCATGACTCTGGAGGCTGAAAGGAGACAGTAACTGCATCATGATCCGAAATTGGACATGTCACAACTTCACAGTCACTCGGTGACAGTGCAGATGGAGAGTACACCCGGTCCAACCTTGAGGCGTCCGTGCCATCAGGGCGATGCCAAGTGAACATGGACAAGCCGGGATGTTGCGCTCTCCAAACGTCAACCATGTCATGATTCTTTATGAACATGTCCAATTCCGACATACCGACACTACAGCCCGAAGACGTACGTATGGACATTCGATCAAGCTGTGTGTCGGGGACGCAGTTAAAGTCTCCGGCCAGGATACACGGAGCACTGCCAGGAACGAAGGATGACAGGGTCATGAAAAAGTCCCTTCTGTCTGAAGGCCGATTGGGCGCATACACGTTACACAGGAAACATTTCCCGCTAGGGTGTCTTATTGTAATGCATACCAACCGACCCTCATGATCAGAATCAACTTTTCCGACCAGGGGAGTCCACCTTGGCGAAACTAAAATAACTGAACCACAAGATGTTGTTGAACCAAAGGAAGCATGTAACCCCCACCCCACTCAAAGGACCAGGCGTGGACATCGTCCTCATTCGTAATGTGGGTCTCTTGGAGGAAAACGAAGTCCACACCCAGTGATTTGCAAAATTGGAATATTCTGGAGCGCTTCCGACTGTCCCTCATGCCGTTAACGTTCAGGGTCATGAGGGACAGGGGATCAGTCATGGTGGAATTTGCAACTACACGTCTGTCTCTGACCTGGCCTTTTTATTCTTACATTGACTTGGTGCTGGTGGCCCAGAAAGATGGATCCCCTGGTCTGACTCTTCGCCTGAAGCTGACCTTTTTAACTTAGATTCTGGTTCTACCCCCTCACACAAATCAAACCAGCCCTCCCCGGATGGCGGGTCCTTTGGGGGAGGCTCCGAGGCAGGTCCCCCAGCATCTGACATGGCAGAGTCAGTCTCCGAGTCTGATGACAGTTGAAGGTCATTCTCCACCTTTAATAATCCGGCCTCCCTGGGTGTCGAAGAGGAGGACGATTGAGGGCCTACCTCAGGGGTCTCAGAGGCCGCTTCACATTGTTTAGAGGCAAGGAAATCCTGCTCCACCTGATGTGCCACCTCATCAGGTGAAGGGGACCTAGGTTCTTCCACCATAGGTTCTGGGCCTGGCTGCGAGGGTTCATGATCCGGCCCCACCTCCGCACTGGCGCGGGCCGAGTAGGATGTGGGGCAGGAACCAGAGACATGTCCCTCCTCCCCACAGAGGTTACACCGCACCTTGTTGGGACACTCAGCCTTGTCGTGCCCCACCTGCAGGCACTTGCCACAACGTCTGTTGGGACACGACTTGGCTTCGTGCCCCTCCTCTCCACACTTAAAACAGGTGCGGGGCTGTCCAAAGTATCTTATATGGGCTTTGAAACCCCCTATGAAGAGGAAGGACGGTATTTCCCTCTTCAGTACCATACGGAACTGCCTCTTTCCGTTCAGGATGCCCTTCAACTCACCTGCCTGATAGGTGACCCATCGCATGTCGGAGACAGTCCCGTACTGACTGAGAACCCTCGCCACCAGGCCCTGATCGACCTCAAAGTTCAGGTACAGAACTGTCACCACCACAGAGCGATCATATGGGGTGACAGTGAGCCCTTTCAACCCTTTAAGGCAAGACACGCCCTGAATTCGGGCAGCATCTGACCTGAACTTTAGGTCGTACGTGTTGCGGGCCGCAAGCGGCTGCAACATCTCTATTTCCTTTACCTCTACACCACTGTTCTTTAACATAGTAAACGCCAGTGGGGGAGAAACGCTCACCCCCGACGAAAACTCTAACTTAACGATTGTGCTATCCCGACCTCCGGGCATAGCAACAAGTGGTTTGTGGCACTAGGCCACGCAACAAAGAGAGAAAAAACCCTCAGTACTCTTTGCTAAACGAAATGTAAGAAACAGAAAGGGAATCAAACGAAAATTACTGCGATAAGGTAGACGTGCTTAAAAACAAGCACGACCAAGTCCTTATCTAAACGAGACCACACCCAACGATATAGTCTGCACACACAGAGATATAATAGTAAAGTATGCTAGCACAGCACAGTACCAAAATTCAGCACGAGCAAACGACGAGAGCGAAACGAAAACACGTCTGCTCTCGTCGAAGACCTGAACTGAACTCAGCGGTGTTGGTGGTGACAGAGACTTTCGTTTTCTTTGGAGCGTGTGAATGGTTTTTGGTATGATGTTTGTCTTCCGACGGGTTTTGTTTAGTTTTGTTTGCGATCGTGTCCGTTTCAAAGCACGTTAAAGGAAAATAAAAATATCCCACTGCCTCCGGGGCACCCTTGGGCAAGGTGTAGGCCTACCTGTATTTGCCCAGTGCTTTTTACGTGCTGTTGCCTTTGGGCGTTGTGTTGCCATTGGGCGTGATGTTGCCTTTGGGCGTGGTTTTGCCTTCGGGCGTGTGGTAGGACGTCCTGGGTAGGACGTTAAACTGCATCCGGTTGTGGAGCTTGTTAAAGCGTGGGGATAATGAGGTTACCCTTTACCACAACTGCCTCCGGGACACCCTTGGGCAAGGTGCGCATCCGGTTGTGGAGCTTGTTAAAGCGTGGGGATAATGAGGTTACCCTTTACCACAACTGCCTCCGGGACACCCTTGGGCAAGGTGCGCCTGTATTTTTGGCCCAGTTTTGTTCAGTTTTTTGTTTTTGTGTAAAAAGTGTAAATAGTGTATATAGTGTACATACTGTAAATATAGCAAGTTGACTCCACCCGGACCCCTCGTGGCGGGTGGACCCCGCCTCGGACCCCTCGTGGCCCCTTGGGGCAGTTTGTGATGATTGTTTGGTCTGGTGTTTTGTTTTTTTTTTGGTTGTTGTTGGGTGGTGGTGGTTTGGTCTGGTGTTGTCTTTCGTTGGCGGTATGTAGTAATATTGGTTTAGGGTGGCCGGGGGAGGTTGGTTTGCGGGGTATTGGGTTGTCAGTGTGTGTGTGGTTCTATTGTTGTAATGAACATAATTTTCTGTTTGATTTGGTGGCGTGTGTTTAGTTTTGCCTTTATGTTCCTGTCCGATCCGGTTTGAGTTTTTGTTTTTTGTTTGTATGTGCCGTTTCGATGCACTTAAAAAGCCTTCGGGCGTGTGGTAGTCTTTGTGCGTGTGGTGTTGCCTTTGGCGCGTTGACCTTTGTGGACCGTTTGGTTGATGGTTGGAACTTTGTTTTGGGGCGGTTTGTGGTTGGGCTAGGGTGTTGTTTTTTGGTGTTGGCTGAAGAGGCAGTTTCTGAACCTCAGTAGTAACAAAGACTTTTGTTCCCTGTTGCATGGTGCGTTTAGTTTGTTCGGCATTGTGTTTGTGATCCGACGGGGTTTTTGTTTGGGTTTGGGGTTCTCCTTTAGTTTCTCAGTGCCTGTTTCTACGTACTTAAAATGCTCTACATTATGCGGGGACACTCGTAAGATACTTTGGGCAACCCCGCACCTCATTTAAGTGTGGAGAGGAGGGCCACGAAGCCAAGTCGTGTCCTAATGACGTTGCGGCAGATGCCGGCAGGTGGGGCACGACAAGGCCGATTGTCCCAACGCGGTGCGGTGCGGTGCAACCTTTGTGGGGAGGAGGGACATGCCACCTTCTGGGGAGGGTTGGTTTGATTTGTGTGAGGGGGAGGGGTCAGCGTCTGCACTAAAAAGGTCGGCCTCAGGCGAAGTTTCAGAGCAGGGAGATCGTCACTCGGAAAGACCTGTACCGTGCCTAAGGATTAAAAAGATAACAGTCCCAGCAAGAGCTTTTAGTGTGCCTTTAGGTTTGCCTTTGTTCCACATTGGGTTTGGTCCGGCTATATGCATGTGAAGAGCACATCATTGTGAATTGGGGGTTGTCCACGTGAACATTTGTTCCATGTCAAGTCCGGTATTTTGTTTCGACTGAGAGCTTTTTAAGTACGTAGAAACAGGCACTGAGAAACTAAGCAACCCCAAACCCAAACAAAAACCCTGTCGGATCACAAACTAAGCCAAACAAACTATACACACCATACAACATGGAACGAAAGTCTTTTTTACTACTGAGATTCAGAAACTGCCACTGCAGCCAACCCCAAAACGACACCCTAGCCCAAAAACCACAAACCATTCCAAAACAAAGTTCGCACCGGATGCACAATGTGGGAGAGTGTGCCGCATGTGTTTTGGCAGTGTGGCTTTGTGGCCCTCCTCTGGGAATGGTTTCAAGTCCTGGCTGATCACCTCACGTTTTGCAACACCTGGGCGGTCAGCCAGGACTACGCTGGCCTTATGGAGAGACCGGTGTAATATTGTATTTAGGAGAGGGGAGGCCCGCGGACGTCGTCCTGGCGTCGGTGAGGACGGAGATTAAGCTGAGTGTGGAGGCCGACTTCGTCCGTATGCCGAGGTCGATGTTCGGTAGGCGGTGGGGTCCACTTGTTTCGGTGCGTGCGGGCCGGTGATAGTTAATTTGTAAATATTGACAATTGTAATCGTAAATAGTCCTATGTAATTGGCTTGGGTTCGGGGTGGTTTTGTACATAGTTAACAGAAATTTTCTTTGCTAGCGCAATGTTCAGAATTCTGTAAATAGTTCACAGTTGGGCATTTCCACAGTGACGGACGTACACTTTGGACAACATTTTGAGTTCATACTAAAAACTGTTTGCAGCTATGAATGTCTTTACATATGTAATACATTAACACTTATATTTATTTATTACCTGTACAGTATGGAGTTAAGTAGGCTTTGTCTTCATCCTTGTTAGGGGCAAAAAACCCCTGTGACGGACGTACGCAGAGAAAATCAGTTTTTGGTACTTTGCACCTTTACCGCTAATTTCGTCTGATGTGGGGCCTTATTATCAACAGTTGACAAAAAATAATTAAAGAACAGATAACTTGTAACAAGTGTAAACAAGTTTCATATTAAAAGCAAAAAGTGTGGTTTAAAGGGGTCCTGTTAAAAAATGTGACGGACGTACACCATCAAATTTTTTTATTAGAAACAGCAGTTTCTTTTAACTACTTACAGTTTTTAACAAGGTGGAACATGAAATTTGTAAGAACTATAAACAAGTTTCAATTTAAAAACAAAACGAAAAGTTTAAAGGGGTTATGTTAAAAAATGTGATTGACTTACAACTTTTGTGAGAAACGTACACCATTAGAGTATTTTATTACAACCATGCAGGAGTTTCTGCTAACACTTACAGTTTTTGACAAGTTTCAGTACGACAAGAAGACAAGCGATCTGTATTCAGAGGTGGTGCTATTATTAGCCTGACTGGAGGGGGGTGGGGGGTCAGTCTCCCACGTTATTTCAACAGACCGACCCTTATCACATCCTAGACTTTCTCAAGGAAAGTAACCTTTATAGGACGTTTTGACATGACTCCCGCGCTTGCTTTCGTATTGACATTTCAGATAAGATTTTGCCCCATCCTTGCCCTTTTTTAGCTAACTTTCTCCCAAATTTTATTTTTTTTTTTTTTTTTTTTTTACTTGCTGACACTATATAACACATTCGTGTTGGTGTGTCGTTAAACCCTATCTAACTAACTAACTAACCAACCCTGACAAGGGGACTCAATTCCTTGAGGAAAAGACTGAATGTTTGCATTTAGTATACAAAATTTTTTTTATCCCTCACGCTATACCCCTCTCCATCACTGCCTGTCTGCAATCTATGGTACAGTATATAAAATAGTATGCACAACATGCATTTTTGCTTTCAAAAACATTTTGTTCAGTAACCTCTAATTGCATTGTAGTGAACTCCCCAGAGGTATATCAGAAGTACAGTATATATTCCTGGACTAATTGTGGTAACATGTACTGATGACATTTCATTTAGGCTTAATGGTTCAATAACACTTTAAACTTAAAATTGCAGTATATTACACCCCCCCCCCCCATCATTACCTTCCCATTAAGTCACCAAAGCTAAAATTACAGGCCCCAAGTATTCAGCCTGGAAAGTTGAATTTGCAGAGCCAAGCCACATTGATGAAGATTAAAACATGTACTGTAAACAGTCTACAGTAAGTTCTAACAATTACATACCGGTACTGTAATCAATAAAATATCCAAATTTTATGCAACATTGGGCTTAAAAAATATACTTTGTAGCATAAAATGTTGACACTCCATCCTAATGCTATCCCTCTCCATCATCGCCCATCTGTCATCTACTGTATAGAATAGTATGCACAACATGCTTTTTTGCGTGCTTGGTGCCCAGCATTTATAAGCAATGGAGTAGGCAAAACAATCCAGTGAGCCACAACTGGAGAAAAGGCTGCGGCCCGCTCGTCTTAAATTAATTGGTTAGAAACTGGACCGTAAAACCTCATCTAACCTTCAGATTCAAAAACACAATACATTTAGTACTTAGCCTCTAACTGCATTATTTGTTAACTCTCCAGAAGTATTCTTGGACATATTGCTGAAACATGCACTGATAACATTTTATTTAGGTTTAATGGTTCCAACGACACTTTTTAAACTTCAAAATTCTACTTCACCGAAACCCCCCCCCCACCCCACCCACCCATCTTGTCCATCATTCCCTTCACATGTAAACTAACCAAAGCTAAAAATACAGGCCCCAAGTATTCAGCCTGTAAAGTTGAATTTGCTAAGCCAAGATAAGATACATTGCTGAAGCTCAAAACATGTACAGTAACTAACAACTGTCTAAATTCTAACAATCACATATCAATAAAAGTTCAAAATTTTATGCAAGTTTAAAAGTTTAAAACATGTCAATATTCTAAGGATAACATTTCAATAAAAGATTAAAATTTTATGAAGCATATTGGCGAAAAAATATTTTGTATGCGCTTTGCAGTATAAAAATTTCGCACTTTGTTTTATCCCTGACACTACATACTTCCCTCCATCACCACCCATTTGCAATTAAATATTAAATAATACATGCAACACCCATTTTTGCTTCAAAAACATCATTTGTTCAGTAGCCTCTAACTGTATTATAGTGAACTCAGTGCTTGGTGCCCTGCTAACTCCATCCTTGCTTCAGAGGTACAGTATTCCTGGACATATTGCTCTTCCATGCACTGAAAACATGAAATTCTATTTCCCCCCCCACCTCCACCTCCACCTCCCCCCCCCCTCCACCTCCCCCCCCCCCACTCCATCATTTCCTTCACATGTAAACTCACCAAAAGTTAAATTACAGACCCCAAGTATTCAGCCTGTAAAGTTGAATTTGCTTAGCCAAGATACATTGCTGAAGCTCAAAAAATTTACAGTAACTAACAACTGTCTAAATTCTAACAATCACATATCAATAAAAGTTCAAAATTTTATGCAACACTTGGGCTTAAAAATATTATGTAAATGTCAATTATCAACACATGAAATTTGTAACTACATAAAATGTCAAACCTTCGAAAATTGTCAGTGAACTGGAACTGACCACGAGAACCAACTACTGTTGGATGAGTTATTGTCTTGATAACTGCCTCTTTGGGGTATAAAATGTTGTCTGGAGTTTCTGGCCACTTCCAATAATTTCCACATTTGTGCATGACATTCACTTGCACTTCCTTGTTTGAGCAGTTGGTAATTTCGGCTGGATATCTGTCATTGTCATATGTGACAACAACCCACTTACCAATACTAAAGTCAGGACATACTGCCTCACCTCCTGATTTTGCTGCTGGTGCCCCCTCCCCTTTTGGTCCAACCTCACCCCCTGGTTCCTTGTTAACATCTTGATCCTCCTCCTCATCTGTCCCCACCTCACTCTCCCCCATGCTCCCTTCATCTTCCTCTTCGTTATCTCTAATTGGAACAACCCGAAACTCTGCGGCATTTGATGTTTCTCCAACCATCAATCTCTTTGGGCCATGGGTACGTATGCAGTGCAATTGGTGTGTTTTGGGCACGGCAAGGACTCCTTCCCAAAATTTGTCCAGTTCTTTTGACTTTTCTTCAATGGCCTTCACAGGAATGAAGGAGATGTGTATGTTGGGATTGCGCTCCCGAGCTACTTCAGCATATTCACAGGGTGTTGTAATATTGACATGTCCACTTCTTACTTAACGCCATACTGATCGCTTCACGGTGCCTCCAAGGCCATCCACGACTCCTTTCCCATGTGACGTGGCAAAAAAGTTCCAGCATATCCTTATTCCATGTTGCAATTCCCAAGTGTGTAAATTTGAGAAGAGATAACGCTGCTTGAACTGAGAACTGGCCCCATCACTAACGATATTCAGCATTTTCATGTTGGGATACTTTTCTTTCAGCAACTTCATTATGTATGTCATATAGACATACACACTCTTCTTTCCATGTGATAGGTAATCAGAGATCAGCACTATGCTTTCATTTTGGACCCCATCAATCCAAGCATGCGCGGTGAATAGAGTGGCTTGGCCATGACCCCAATGTGCAGACTGAATCTCATTTTGTGCCATAATGCTCGCATTCTCTGAGAAGTCGACTTGGAGAACAACATTCTCCCCATCACATCCAGATATGAGATTTTCCATGAGGGTAGCTTGGTTGCGTTTGACAAATGTGCGAAGCAAAATGTTCTTTAGCTGCTTCTTAAGCTCTGAGAAGACATCTTGAACAGAAGCAATAAGGTTGGCTTTTTCAACCTTTTCCCCAGAGAGCCACTGCTGATACTTAATAGGGGTTTCTTCCTCTGAGGGAGCAAAGGTGTCAAGAAGGTTGGCACAGTCCTCACAGGTTCTAGTCATACACTCCTTAGATGAGGGATCACAAGTGACTTGACCAATAAAATGATGAAATTCATCTGATAACATGGTGTGATTCTTAAGAGCAACAAGTAATAAACGAATATTCTCATGATATGAGCAGACGCACACACTGTGTGGAATGTGTTCAAAAAGTAATATGTTTTGAGGCCTCAATTCACAGAATTTGCTGGACCCAATTTTGGATGGGTGCATGCTGTTGAAAATCTTGTATGCTTCGGTCAACGACATCAACATGTATCGAATCTGTACCGTTCGCTTTACTTGCTTGCCGTTCCTATCAGTCTCCCGTATTATAATACGATCTCTGCGGCCAGGGGCTTGCCAGGAAATGTCATTGCTTAAATAAAATTCCCTTACAAGCTTTACAGTATCCTCACTCAGAGTTTTACCGTTCCCAGTTCCTGTTCGGTCAGAACTCTGTTTCATTACATTAAACAAAGTCCAACTTCCTTAGCAATTGCTTTCACAACACAAAGTTTCTTCCTAGGTGAAGTAGGTAGTGATAACTTGGTCCTACGGACAGCTTTTCCCATAGCTTGGTTAGACCGGTAAGGAGATGTCAGTAGCATGGTATCTTTATCCAGACTTTTTAATTTCTGCTTTTGACGGTAACTTCTCACTCTCATTTTCTCTTTCAGCAAATGTTCTTTCCTAGATTTCACTGACATATTCTGCCGAACAATTGCTCTCTGCAAAGATTTTCTTTTCCTCTCTTTTGCAAGGTATAATTTGTACTGGTCTTCATTTTCTCTCAATTTAGCTCTGCACTTAACTTGTCTTTCTCTGGCAGTCAGGCCCATTTTTAGTCTGTGGATTCCTTCTAAATATATGTAATGTAAGACTAACACTGGTTATACAGTATTCTTAATTAACTTCTTCACACAGAATGGAGAGAATGGCAGATCAGGCAACATTTCAATACACAGGAAGAAAAAATAAATGAAATAAAAACAAAAATTAAATCTGTGCTTGTTTACATGCTAACTTTTCATTGGTCCAAATCCAGACGTCAGTTCAAATCTAGACGTCTGGAAATATGGACTGTTCCACTTTCTAAGTAGGTAATTTTTAAAGTGAAAAAGAATTGGTTAGCCATAGTTTGTTTGGTAAAAGTTTTATAAGGGATTTGGAAAGTACACTGTATAAAGTTGTATTTATGATTTGCTGTGACGGACGTACGTGACGGACGTACAAATTTTTTGTACGTCTGTCACAGGATTTCCAGAATAACTATCAGCTGTTTTATAATTATTTTACAGGATAATAGTTCCCTTGAAAGTCCTAATTGTTAATATTCAATAGCTTCAAAAAAGAATTTTTCTTCTTTCTGCAAGAAGAAAAAATAACATTTTTTTGTGACGGACGTACAGTGAAAAATTATTCATGTCGATACCCCCGTAAATACGAAAATAAAAATATTGTAGCCTAGTTGTGGTAGATTTTAGAGAGAATAACACAAAATGCATCCAAAAAAGCCATAAAATACTAGCTTTGACTTAATGTACCTTCACTACAACATTTATTGTGAAAATTGCATAATTGGCCTTCTTTTTTGTTGCTACGGTTACTTCACAATTTCTGCTATAAAACCTACAGAGGTTAAAAAAATTGAATGTAGAGTATGGATTGGTATACTTGAGACATTTCTCTTCCCAATGATACCAAACTTGCTACAAAATTATTCATTTTAAATTTTGAGCCTGTGGTTTCACTTTTCATGGAAATGCCCAGTTGAGTTTTTGTCCAGTCAGGTTTGAGTTCTTTGTTTCTTTGTGTCCGTTTCTATGTACGTAAAAAGCACACCCGCAAGACCCATGCCTGTTATGAATCATCACATGTAAACATGCCTTCATATTGATAAAGGCAGTGTTCGACGCCATTGTATAATAATAGACGTCCTGCTGCAATTAATATTTTTAAATTCGCAAAAAAGAACATTTCATCAGACCATTGACAATACTGTAAGAATTCAACTTGAATACAACAGCAGGCATCGGCACACATCTTACAGGAATAAGAGTAAATATAGCTTTAGAACACATGTAAACCATGCACTTTACTTACCTGTAATATCCCTGGAGAACCCAAATCTGTTGTGCCCATCAAATTAGTTACGAAGCTTTCCGACACGAAGCGTGGGGTTGGCCCTCCTTGTAAAAAACCAAAAAACATTTTGAGTTACGAATTTTGAATTATTTTTGTGTATGTGTGTGCCAGTGTGTATCCTCAAGAAGGCCGGAAACAATTTTAATTACAGTGTAACGCCAAATCGGTGTGTCCTTCCAGCGGCACTAACACAATGCACTTTGGAGGAGAACCGGGGTGGATTTTTACAGACTGGAGGCAGGGTTTGAGGTTGCGATGAGTGACCAAAATTACGCAATGACCAGGCAAAATACAACAAGAGTGATAAAGTATGGTAAAGGAAGACTTATTGACAGCACGAAAGTAATCAAATAACAGAACAGACAGTAAGCGCAAAGACGGTACGATACAAGGTGACATGTACAAGACGATACAAGCATACCAGGACAGTGGTCGGAGCCAACACTCGACCCAGCGGAGCACTTCAGTTGGGGATTGAAGACTGATGAACATCGCCACGAGACCTCTTCAGGATAAAGCTGAGGAGGTACAGCTCACGTGGAGAGGTACGTCACTTATAAAGAGAGAAT
Source organism: Holothuria leucospilota (assembly GCA_029531755.1). Classification (NCBI taxonomy): domain Eukaryota; kingdom Metazoa; phylum Echinodermata; class Holothuroidea; order Aspidochirotida; family Holothuriidae; genus Holothuria; species Holothuria leucospilota. The sequence continues at coordinate 28,356 of JAIZAY010000245.1, forward strand.
AGAGGGCGTCCTAATGCCTATCTGCATAACACCATCCCCTCCCTAGCACATAACTTGTCCCCAAGTTACGCAAGTCTAAAACAACACAAGTATCTACAATACTGTACACTAAGTAATCAATAGCTTGAATCCACCATCTCCTGGTCAACCAAATATGGCATAACTGACCTTACAAGTCGGTTTACGAGGTCACAACACGATGAAAGAATCAGATCTGGGTCTACTGTACGAAATTCGAGTCAAGATGTAATCTTCCAGCGCACAAGCGACGGAACAGCTGCGGTACGCGCTACGATTTGGAAAGCGACTAGAAGGTCACACCTTCATTTTACAGAAACAAGCAATTCTCCATACAAAATGGATTAACTTACGATCCTCTTCACATTACCGTTGTAACTCCGAGTGAGAAATCAATAGTTTGCGAAACAGAATCATTGAAAACACGATAAAAATAATTTGCAGTCAATTCAAACTAACTTGAGCAACACAGTCCACAGAAAAATTAAACATCGCTAAGGTTCTGCATAAAATACAACTAGCTCTCACCAACACAGAACATCCTTGCAACGAATAAGTGTCCAAGGGAAAACATAAAATTGATTGATTAAACGGTCCATAGAAATGCACGCTGTTCTGTGTTTTGTATCTGGTCCTCTAGATACAAAAGCACCCAATTTGAGTGTCCACAAGAATAGAAAATCTCTTTCAGTCCAGTTAACCGTTGTCTTCCGTAAGAACGGGTGTTCCTTCTCTTCCTTTGGTGGTTGGGCTCGACCCACGGTCTGGTGTGGTCTGGACCCCTACGTGATTCGTTGGAGATTCCTGGAACGCAGACGGGAAAAGCTGTAGTCGGCATTTCTGAATCCTTCCCTTTCGGTGTTCCACACTGTCCCGTCCGGATACTTTACCGTATGAACCTCCTTACGGTAGAGGATGTCCATGCCGACGTGAACCACCCTGACACTTATCTCCACCGGTACTTGTTGGGTGAATAATAGCCTGCGTAGCCGGGCCAGTTCATCCTCACTGATGGGTCATGGGGCTGGTGTTTGGCTTTTGCTGGGATGACAGGTCCAGTGGAGTGGGGTCCGGTTCTTGCTGGGCGCTCGGCGAATCCAAGGGTTCCCCTTCTGTGACAGTCTCCCTCTGAAGTAGTGGTTATGGTCTCGTCTCCCGTTGCACAGGCGTCTTCAATCAGTGCTGCCAAGAGATTGAAAGGCGATGGAGGCATATCCACCCAATCTGAGGTAGCCTCCGATGGGTTTCTGTCCTCATACTGTGATTTCTTTTATTGTGGCGAAGTAAGCTTGATCGGTTGCCTTGCATATGTCGACGGTCTCCTGACAAGTCTCGTACCAACTCGTCTGCCCCTTACCTATGGACTGAAGACATTGTTTGAGCACGTAGACCCCTCTCTCATTTTGGACTTTCTCAAAGAAAGTAACCTTTACAGAAAGTTTTGACATGACTCCCGCATTTGCTTTTGTCTAGACATTTTAGGATTTTCCCCAACGTTTTTACTTTTTATTTTTACCGTTTTTATCTCGATGACACTACATAACACATTAGTGTTGATGTGTCGTTAAGTCCCATCTAACTAACTTACCTATGGAATCTTGACTCGCCGCTAAATACGTGGTTTCTCAACTGCTTCTTTGTCGGGAAACTCTTCCGAGAAAGGTAGCATTCCATCTACTGGCCATTGCCTCCTTTGTGGGGATACTGGAAAACATCCATTTCTTCAAAACTCACATCGCGACTTGTGTCTACTCTTTCTTGAAATCAAAATTCGAGGTGTTAACAGGTGCAAAACGAATCACCAATAACCAGGGAGGTACCTCGGAGGAACTTTAAGTAGTAACTCCACGCTTTAAGTCGTATACTTAGTTCACCTTGAAAAGGGAGCTAGAAGCTCACAAATTTTTCGAAACTGCCCTGAATTACCATGGGAGAGGTAGTTACGCACTCTCCAAGGGTTTCAGGCTATCGTAATGGACTATTTTGGGTTTGGACTTTGGGGGTTTGGAGGCGACTTTCTTATCCTGTAGGTAACATCTGATAGTCGATGTAAAACAGTAAACGGACCATCTCAAAACCTTTCCAACTTTGGGGAAAGACCTTTCTTCTAAGTAGGGGTATACAACCACACTTGGTCACCGACCTGGTATGTTTTAGTGTTACTCGAGAGTTCTTTTCTGTCTCTTTGAGGCTTTCATTGCGGCTACCCTAGCAATATCGTGGATTTTGCGGAATTTACTTCGCAACTCATCAGCATAATTACTACTTGAAGCATTATGACACTGGGGGTTTCCTGGGTACTTTCATGAATGGAAGAACGGTACGCCATCGTTATGTAGGGTAACCAGAGGTCCCAATCCTGCTGGTTATCAGTGGACAACATGGCCTCCAGCGTCCTATTAAACCGTTCAATTCCATCCGACTGAGGATTGAAAACTGTGGTCCTGGTCTTCTCAATGCCCAAGAGCGCAGCCACCTCTTTAAACAAACTTACTCAAAATTTCGGCCCTGATCAGTATGAAGCTGCAGGGGAACATCGAATCTAGTCACAAATTGTTCCATAAAGACTCCTAGACTTTTTTGTTGATCTCTACCCCATCTTTACTTTTTGAGTTGAATTTTTAACTTCCCGTTCTAGTTGACACTATATAGCTCGTGTTGGTGTGTCGTTAAACCCCATCTAACTCCTTAAAGACTCTGGCGAGTTTCCGCCTCCTGATTAGGCAATGGGAAGGCTTCGGTCCATTTTGTAAAGTAATCGGCTACGCACAACATATATTTATTATACCGGTCGGTAACAGGTAAGGGCCCTAAAATGTCCATGGCCACACGCTGTATGCACCCTCATTGGGCCTTCCCTAGAAGCACATTTCCCGCATTGGCTACATCACCTCTCTATGTCACCCTACCCAATAAAATCTATCTTGCACATGCTTTTCGGTTTTCTTAACCCCGAGATGACCAGAATTATCGTGCAGTTGAGACTAGTTTCTTTACGCAGACCCCTCGGTACAACTAATTTCAACACTCTCATCCCCTGAAGGAGACTCCCAACGACGGTAAAGGACGCCATCCTTCGAACGTCCCACAAAGTCTGGAAAGTTTTGAACGCCCTGCTCTCCGATGAGAGTTGCGTTCAGTCGGGTTTGGACTGGGAAATTAACTTCCAATATTGACGAATATCCACATTGGTAACTCATTACAGTAACGGCGTTACTTGTAACTCGTTACTTGCCAACCCTGACCATAGGCCATTAATTTTTATGGCGTCGTCAACCCACGATGCTGCGAAGGGGAGGCGCTCCGATCGCCATTACCGAGACGAAATCCTTTGGTTTTAGTGGGGTTCAGTCTGGCACCTGTCGCCCTCTGAAAAGTGCACAGCGTGCCAGTAGGGACCCCGAAGGAAGCTAGGTCAGGAGACTACCCATGTGAAGTCATCGGCATACTGGCTCCACAAGGTGTGTGAAATGGGTGGAACTCTAATGGCTTTTGCGAGAGCTTCACTATGACAAGGGGGCACTCCTGCCGAACCCCACGTTGGACTGTGAAGGGTTCTGACGGTAGGCCATTAACAATAACACGACTATATACACTATTATACATCAAGGTTGCTCCTTTTACAAAATTTGGGCTCAACTTAAACTTCATCAAGACTTAAAAGAGGAATCCGTGATCAACCATGTCGAAGGCGGCCTGATAGGGAGACAAGCGCACATGGCAGATCACGGTCCTTCACATATTCAACTAGAACAGCAGCGCTGCTGTGCTCAAACCTTTAAAGAGACCACCCGTTTGGGTTTGGTCCGCCAATAGTAAACTTCACCTCCCTTCTGGAGGCGCAGTCTAAGACTGTCATTCGTCGACCTCCACTGCGACTTATACTGCGCCTCCACTCAAAACTGGAGGCTCAGTGAACTTGGACATTTTCCAAAACCATTAGCACAAAACATATGTTGACTCGTTCTTAAAATAACAATCTTGGGGGACCATATGGCCACTATGATTTCCCCTCCTAGTTTTGAAAAAGGTGTTTTTCAACCGTGGCAGGGTAATCTATAGCCATATCGTACTGAAGCTTGCTTGCTTTACACCACAAATTGAGCCAATTTATGTCTTGCAATGAGGGATCATGCCACTCCAGCTAAAGTACAGCTGGTCTCAGACCGAATCAGTCTTACAGTTCATTACTGATTGTTACTGCAGGTGTAGGCCTACCGTGTATTGGTGTAGGCTATTGTTAGGATGATGCCACAATGATATCACATTGTTCGCCACGCCAGTACGGCAAAGTTAATTGAATTTTACGATCACGCAATTATGCCAAAAAGTGTGGCGTACCAAAGAAAAAAAAACCTGTGTGAAAACTGTTGAACTTTCCTGTATGGGTATGAACCTTAGCCAAGGTTAGTTAGGCCAAGATGAGATTTAATAATACACCAACATGAATGTCTTGTGTGTGTGTGTGTGTGTGTGTGTGTATATATATATACACACACACACACACACACATATTAGTGTTGGTTCGCGCCATGCCTCGACTAGCTGTTCTGCTTCGGTAGAAATAAATTCACCAAAAGAGTAATTCGAGAAATCGATGTTCACTCTTTGAAAGTCAGAATTGAACTTACTGTCATACTCATTGGTCACTTCGAGTCTTAAGACAATAAAGTATAAATATTTACAAGTTACTTTCACGAAATGTCCAATCAAAGCTGTATTGAACAAACTTAAGACACGCCTGTGCAAGGTAAGTTTGATTACGTAATGTCTGAGCTGAAAGCAGTTTTTCGTGAGAACTGGACGAGAGGAAGTCTGCAATTATTTACGGCTCAGTGCAACACTGACTATGATCAAAGAAGGATTGTTCAAATAGCAACTCCCTGGTTTATGAATCATGATGGTAGGTAAACATACCTGAGGCTTGAAAGGAAATAGGCGTTTATCTTCAAAGGAGAGGATGCAAGGAGGGGGTATTATATGACAATAGGCTAGGCTTTTATTGTCAACTACTACAAGTGTAAAAACGGTTTGAAATACGGTTCAAGTTCAAGTTCGGTATCAAGTACAGTTCAAATATGGTGCAAGTCCTCTTCTCTTTAGTCCTCTTACGACAGGCGGAAAATACCGTGGGCATATTCCTACATGGGGCTACATGGGGCTAGGCTAGGGTACCTAGCCTAAGCCTAAGCTAGTTCTCACATACACTTTGTTACCAAACGTTAGTATGGGAAGCACCAAATTAGCCTAAGATACTTAAGTTAAGAGTATGTTCTAGAGTAGCCTAGGCCTAAGTCACTGAACGTGACCGTATAATCCGCTCCTTCTAGTCACTCTTTACTACGAGTGTAGAGTTTAGGAACGTAGGCCTAATGCTGGACCCTGTTGAAGGGCTAGCCTAGGCCTAATAATACTAGGCCTGGCTAGTTCAGATTGAAACTTTTAGTAAGTAGGACTTCACTAACGTTACTTGTTGAACGTTGTGCAAACGTTCATATCGGCAAACTAGGCTTTGGCTGCTGGTGGTTTTTTTTTTTTTAGTGAAAATAACTTGTGATATACAGTCTGCACTGCAGTTACTTGTTTACTACAGCTGTGAGACAGTAAGTAGTACTGTGTGTTGGTAAAATCGGGACGTCGAACTTTTCCTGAGGTTTTTAAGTTCGAAAATCGGGACTGTCCTGCCAAAATCGGGACAGTTGGCAGGTCTGTATCAAGCATTTGGCATTTCATTGTCATAGATGAGCATACTCCCTCCAGATAATACCACAAGCATGCAATACAGGCACTATCGAAAGAGTGAGAGGAATATCTTGCTCATGGCCAAATTTATGATTCACACCACCAATCGTTACCTTACAAACTATAATGCCCCACCATGATGTGACCTCTACAGAAAATGGCAGATAGATTAAGCCACAACTGAGGAAGGAGTAGCTTTTGAAAAGTGAGGCAGACATTTGCCCTCTACAGTATAGCATAAGCTTACTAGGTCCCGCATCAACCAGATGTTCTGCGGAATACTGTGTCCCCGCACCGCGCATGTCTCGTAAGGCCCTACAAGATTCGGCATCACAGTACTCAGCCCATTACATAGGGCTTTTTGCCAGGATCGTGTAGTCCACATTCAGGAGGGTGATTGGCCGCTTAGCTTTTGGCTCAAGTGGGTCTCCAGACTTTGGTAGCATTGTTATCACGCCTGTACGCTGCGGAGGGGCTCAATGAGCCAGCAAGGATGACAGAAACGAATACGTCGCAGAGATCCTGCCGAACGGTACCCCAGAAGCGTTTATAAAATTCCACTGGGTTTTGGTGATTTCACCACTCATTCTAGAAATGTAAAGGCAGGAATTACCTAAACACAATTGACAGCACCTGCAGAAAGAATGTGGGGTTGGCGGAGGGTGCACCCCAATTAATACGTTTGCCAAACCTTCTTGTCGGCTCCAAAACAAAAGGTGTAATATGCAGCTACAAATTTGTGCTTCACACACTCCACCGTCATCTGCTTGTAATAAATTTGCTCACTCTCGAAGTGTGGACAGTGCTACTGCATTCATAGATTTCTATATACGCTCCAGTTGTAGTTTCAGCGCTATGGTATGTCATGGACGGTGACATGACATTACATTTACCCGCCCTAAGCATCAACTACTGTGATTGGCACAAACGAGGGCTGCATGGTTATCTATGTTCGCAAGTCAGATGCTTATGAAACATTTTCCTTTTAACCGTTTTTGTTGTCGTCCAACTCACCACTTACACGATTGTCTTGACATTGTGTGATTTTGCTTTACATCTCACTAAATGACAAATTCTCGACAAAACCGTAACGTGGGACCACGGGACATGCACAGTATAAAAGATACATTTGTACACTTTCAGTGTATAAAAGTAAATTCATATCACAAATGATCGGTGGTATTTCCCATTTAAGTTAGATGGGGTAAAACGACACACCAACACGAATGTGTTATTATAACAGCTACAATCTTGGACAAAACTCGTTGGGACAGGACACCCCCGTTCCCCGTCACAAAGTTGACCATTTTCACGGCATACAGTCATTCTCTCTGCGCAACTTTGGAAGGGGGAGCGGGGGCCTCATGTAAACCTGGGAACGGAGATTCAAGAAAGATTCAAGAATATTATGACAAAGCGTCCCAACAGTTTTGTCCAAGATTGTCTGAGAAATATGAGAAGTTAGAACTGCTCGCGGCCCACGGTAGAAAGTGTTTCTTTGCGTTGCGTTGATTCGCAAAAGGGTTAGTGTCTTCTTTTTTAGGTATAAGAGAACAGTAACAGAGAATAATCAGCATATTCTGAGTCCATATTGAAGTTCTTGTTAATATAATACTATTGAAGCTAAAAGCATTGGGAAGGTAGCTAAATAAGTTCAAAGCGTCCTCTTGTTCAGGAAGACATTTTCAATAGTCACCAGAAATAAGTTAAAAAGTACTTGAATGTATATTCATTTCACCTTTATAACGCAGTAACTTTCATTTGAGTAGCTGAAACTATACAGAAAATATGCCATACATGCTCATTTGACGAGACCGGGGGTGAAGGCTAAGTTAACCAAACGGTCTACCATTTGTTTTGAGAGCAAATTTGAAAGCAAAATGTAAAGAAATTGAGTCGGCTAAAAGAAGGCATAATAGATACGTCATCAGCTTCATGTAACATGAAAAAATGTTGTCATAGGCATCAAACTCGCTTCAAAATATGTCTAAAACCAGCCCTAATTAACGATCTACCATCGTTATAATAAAAAGCTTGGCTTGCAGTTCTGCTTTTAACATTTCATGGTAGATCGTGGCGCTCTTTCAGTTAAAATCTTGCCTTCTTACCACTAGTTTGCAATAGCAGTGAGACTGTTCGATCTATCCATGAAAGAAATTGTTTTGTTTTCCGTCTTACAACTTGAGAAGAGTTGTCATCCTCCTTTTAATTTGCTAAAAAATGCAACGCATATGGCTGCCACAGACGTTGTTACGGAACGTAAACATTTCTGCCTGGCATTCCCTGCGAATACCTGAAACAGTCTATCCATTACGATCTCGCCAACCAACAATAAATCAGTATAAACAAATAAACAAAGCAACACATAAAAACAATTTAAAATTATACTTTCATTTGGCTAAAATCCTCAGGCCTATAAGCCTCCGAAAAAGTGTACTGAATACAGCTGCTCGGAAAATTAACCATTTTTCTATTGAATTTGTTCTCGTAAATCGCTCACTTAAAACTCAGACAATCTTGGACAAAACTCGTTGGGACACCCCCGTTCCCCGTCACAAAGTTGACCATTTTCACGGCACACAGTCATTCTCTCTGCGCAACTTTGGAAGGGGGAGCGGGAGCTTCATGTAAACCTGGGAACGGAGATTCAAGAATATTATGACAAAGCGTCCCAACAGTTTTGTCCAAGATTGTAGCTAGCTACTCTGTGTATCACTACACAGTATCAGTATGCACATGCATGGCAGCTTGAGCGTGCGGACAAACATTCATTACGGAATGTTCACGCGTTGTCTATGGGTATACGTCAGTAAATGTTCGATGGCCCATGCCTTCATTGAAGCGCTCGAGGAATGGCTCTTTCCGTGCATAGCCCTACATAGGAATAGAAACGGACAGGAAGCCAGCAACAGCACGTCGTACGGAAAGAACGCATGTGATGAAGCAGGCATATGTACTGTCAGAGGAAGCTAGCAGGCAGGTACATATGAGCAGAACCATAAGTCCTAAATAAATGCATAACGGACATCGTTGAAAAAAGGCAATGAGCAAAATTAGGAAAATACACATCCGCGGCTCTAGAAAAAATAAAAACGCGACATACTGATACGAAACGTGGAAACGCGGAACTCTGACATCCCTGGTTATATAGTGTCAGCTAGACAAAACAAGGGGAACCTTGGGGTGAAATCACCTAAAAGTAAAAAAGATTGGGCAAAATTCTACTAAAATGTCTAGACAAGAGCAAATGTTTCCTGATTTCCCATTTAAAAATCCAAAAACTGTTTTGTTCAAAGGCAATTTTCACCAAAACGGCTGAACTGCAGCCTACATATCCAAACACTTAGGCATATATTTGCATCTGAATGTCGTATCGACTTCGGGCAAAGTGGATCTTTCGGAGATACTTTTCATATTTCCGCCACTATACGTTTCCGAGCATATTCTCATTGCCTGCGCAGAACCTTGGGCGGATTCTAGTCGAAAATAAACTGCACAGGGTGGGTGACATAATTGTGTTGTTATTCTCTTTGTTTGACGTCAAAGAGCTGTTGTTCAGTTTTGAAGGAAAAACGAAAGCACGCTCTTGAATTGGAGCTGAATTTCAACTTTTTAGGCACTCATATGAAGAATTATCGCCAGTAAACTTATCTTCAAGGTTAACCGATCATAGATTTAACGATTTTGATGGCTCTGGTGCTTTTTAAGTGCATAGAAACGGACACTATCAAACAGGAAGAACCAAATCCGGATCGGCAAGAACACAACCATGAACTACTTACAATCATTTACAAAATTAACTTACACCAAGCTAGCAAAAGAAAATTTCTGTGGCCAACATATACGAAACCCCCAGCCCACCCACCACACAAGACTATTTACAATAAACAGGAAAACAACACACGCCAGAAGGCAGCAACACACACCCGAAGGTAACAACAAACGTCCGAAAGCAACAACGCCCGAATGCAACACAACATGCCCGAAGGCGACCCCACTCCGAAGCCAGCAACAACACGCCCGGAGGCAACTTCACGCCCAAAGGCAACAACACGTAAAAAGCACAGGGCAAATACAGGTGCACCTTGCCCAAGGGTGCCCCGGAGGCAGTTGTGGTAAAGGGTAACCTCATTATCCCCACGCTTATACAAGCTCCACAACCGGATGCAGTTTAAAGTCCTACCCAGGATGGCTCTAGCAACAAGTGAAAGAAATAGCGTAGTTTACAAATGGTTTGTCGATAGGTTCTCGCCCCCAAACTTTCCATTAATGGTGTTTCTATTCATCGTATGGGGAGGGTGTGTGTCACGGTTGAGCCAACTTATTTGGAAGAGCGCCACCACTCGGGGAAAGTTCAAGAATGATTGACAAGAGCTTGCACGTGCAGCGGAACTGTACCGGAAGGGTTTCCTGGAAAAGTTGAAAAATAGTTGCCGACAAAGGGACGAACGGAAACAGACTTGGAGCATAGCAGATGGACTGGTGAGAAAATGAGGGATTCGAGAGAATCATTCTGACAATCAATGGAAGCAGATCGACTCTGACATAATTGGATATATTAATTAATTCATTCATTTTCGAAAGGAGGAGATGGTGAGGGATTGTATGATAAAGTGAATTGGAAGATCCGTATTTTGGACTGAGATACGTAGTCACGGGCGCCGAATTTAATTTTATTAAAGGAGGACCAGTTTGCTTTGTCATCTGGGTGACAAAGGCACGAGTACCATACTCTGCTGGTGGCGGACCGAGCTGCATGGTGACAACGACGGGACTAGCGAAAGCGAACTCCAGGAGTCGGGTATCACGCGTATCAGGAGAAGCCAGAAAAGCACCAGAAGGAAACCGAAAAGGGCCCTCGCGTCGCGTAAGTGATCACAATTAAGATAATTTAGTGGGGTAAATAATTCACCGGTGTACTAGGCCGATAGGATTAAGGTAAATATATGTTGTAAATTGAAATGCATTGATCATCATTAAATAAGTTGAGAAGGAGAGACAAAATCAAGAATCATTGTTGAAATCTATAGAATCTGCTCCATCAAATCTTTCTGATCTTCATTGTGTGTGTAAAATATTTATGCCAAATTTCGCTGGCAGGGAGGAAACAACCTGGGGTCGCAACAGAAGGGCGGCATTCGGCTTAGTTGTGACAGTGTGGTTCTTTTCGCAAATATTAGAATGGTAGAATGAAATACGCAAGATTATAAAAGATAAATGTGTAAATGTTTACGTACTTTTTGGCATTAGAAAGTACATCATACAGCCAAACAAGCTGCACTACCCGTAGAATCTTCTAAAAACTTTATCCCCTTGACAAAATGGAATAGTCCAAGTAGCCGCCACAACTCTCCACTTAAAGCTGCATGTTTCAAGGTAAGCAGCCAACGAGACTTGGAGCTGCTGCACAAAGGAAAACAAGTAATAGTCGTTTTCTTTGGAAATTCAGTTCTGGTCGCCGAGGAGAGCGGACGTGCCTGTTCCCTGTCCGCCCCCCCCCCCCCCCGCAGGGCTCGTTCGATCTCTTCGGGACGTTTGGTTTTTTAGTTTTTGGTTTGGTTGGGTGTACATAGTGTAAATATTATACATAAACTGTAAATATGGCAGGTGGACACCGACTCCTCGTGACCCTTTGGGAAGTGGCCCTGCGGGGCATGTACATGTATTGAAGTTTTCGTTTTGGTGTTTAGGTGGTCGTGTTTTGTTTCCGGTGTCTTGGTGGTTGTGGCTGTTCAAGAGCACTGTTCGTGGTCTCGTTTGGGAAAGTGATGTTTCGTTTTCCGGTTGGCATCAGGGCGTGTTTCGCGCCGGCTCTGTTGCAGGCTGTTTGAGTTTTTTTAGAGTTTCTTACGGATTGTCGCTCTTCGGGATCGGTGTTAGTTCCGATGACTTCGTTTATGAGGGTGAATGTTGGGTTTTTTATTCTTTGGGTTCTCAGTCATACGTAATCGTTTCGCCATGTGGCCGTATCCGTTTTTCAGCACGTAAAAAGCACCTAGTCGTTTTGCATATTTATTTTCCATCATGCGGGGACACCCCCGGAACTCTTGCCTGTTATGCATCATCACATGTACACACATGCCTAGTTGCAATTGTGTTTAAAACCTTATAGCGTGCTTCATCCTAAATTTTTGTCTTTTGAAAAACCTGGTCAGATTTTTTTTTTCGTTCCGTGGCTTCGAGCCACAAACTGCTGCTATTCCCGGTGGTCGGGATAGCACAATTGTTAAGTTGGAGTTTTCGTCTGGGGTGATTGTCCCTCCCCCACAGGCGTTTACTGTGTTAAAAGACAATGGTGTCGAAATTGGGGAAATTGAGAGGTTGCAGGCGCTTGAGGCCCGCAACACCTATGACCTTAAGTTTAAGTCTGATGCTGCCCATGTTAAGGGTGTGTCATGCCTGAAGGGGATAGAGGGGCTCACTGTCACCCCATATGATGGCTCTGTGGCGGTGACGGTGCTTTACCTTCCCTTCGAGGTCGATCAGCGCCTGGTTGCGAGGGTTCTTAGTCAATACGGAACTGTCTCTGAAATGCTGTTGTGTAAATATACTGTGGGTGAGTTGAAAGGTATATTTAATGGCAAGAGACAGTTCCGTATGGAACTGGTGAGGGACATTCCATCCTTCCTCTTCATAGGGGGTTCCAAGGCCCACATTAGGTACTTTTGCCAGCCCCGTACCTGTTTTAGATGTGGAGAGGAGGGGCACGAAGCCAAGTCTTGCCCCAACAGACGTTGTGGGAAATGCTTGCAGTTGGGGCACGGCAAGGCAAAGTGTCCCAACGAGGTACGGTGCAATCTCTGTGGGGAGGAGGGACATGTGTTTGGTGCCTGCCCCACATCGTACTCTGCTCGTGTCAGTGCCGATGTGGGGTCGGCACCTGAACCCCCGCAAACAGGCCCACAGTATTCAACCCAGGAATTAGAGGAGGCAGCGCTTGAGGTGGAGCAGGACTACCTTGCCTCCAAACAGCGTGAGGGGGTTACTGGGACTCCTGAGGCAGACTCTCCACCATCCTTGGCAGCAGCACCCTGACAGGCTGAAATAATGACAGTAGAGGAGGACCTCGATCTGTCTTCGAACTCTGCGATGTCGGATGGCGGGGAGCGTGCCTCAGAGCCTCCTCCAAAGGATCCACCTTCGGGGGAGGGTTGGTTTGATTTGTGTGAGGGGGAGGGGCCAGAGTCAGCACTAAAGAGGTCGGGCGAAGTGTCAGACCAGGGAATGCATCACTTTGGGACGCCCGTACCGAGCCCAAGGTTAAAAAAGATTTAAATCCCAGCAAGAGTATTTAGTTTGATTGGTTTTGCCTTTTGTTCACACTGGTCCCAGTTTTCTTTTGGGGTTTCTGTTCTATTCGTGTCAGTGGCACAATTTTGTTTGAAAGCTCAATGTTAGTGGGTTTGCCTTTGTTCCACATTAAGTCCGGCCCGACTACAAGCATGTGAAAAGCACATCACATTGTTAATACGGTAAATGGTAAAGGTTTGGCCACATGGAAATAATATGTAAATAGTTTTGCTTTTGTGAGATTGTAAATAGCCCTATGTGAGGGGGGGGGGGCTTTTTACGTACGTAGAAACGGGCACGAGGAAACAAAGTAGAACTTAAACCTGACCGGACAAAAACATAACTCTGAACTATTTACAGAATTCTGTACATTGCGCTAGCAAACAAAATGTCTGTGATAACTATGTACAGCTAGCTTTTTACGTACGTAGAAACGGGCTCGATTGCGCTAGCAAACAAAATTTCTGCGACAACTATGTACAAAACCACCCCGAACCCAAACTAGTTACATAGGACTATTTACAATCTCACTAGGCAAAACTATTTACATACCCATTTACATCAACAGAAGAGTGTTCAGGTTGAGTCTGTTCAATGCTTTTTGGAACTATGGGTGCATGTGGCCAACCCCCACTATTTACAGTATTAACAATGTGATGTGCTCTTTACATGCTTGTAGCCGGGCGGACGTAATGTGGAACAAAGCAAACCTATTTACAATGAACTACCAAAAAAACTGTGGCATGCATGGGCACAGACACAAACAGAACAGAAACCCCAAAAGAAAACGGGGACACAAAGGCAAGACCATTCACACTAAATACTCTGACTGGGACCTTATCTTTTTAATCGTGGGCTCGGTACGGGCGTCCCAGAGTGCTGGGTTCCCCTGTCTGATACTTCGCCCGAAGCCGACCTCTTTAGTGCAGACTCTGGCCCCTCCCCCTCACACAAATCAAACCAACCCTCCCCCGAAGGTGGATCCTTTGGAGGAGGCTCTGAGGCACGCTCCCCGCCATCCGACATCGCCGAGTCTGAGGACAGATCGAGGTCCTCCTCTAATGTCATTATTTCAACCTGACCGGGTGCCGCTGCCAACGATGGCGGAGAGTCTGCCTCAGGAGTCCCAGTACCCCCCTCACACTGCTTGGAGGCAAGGAAGTCCTGCTCAACCTCAAGTGCCGCCTCCTCTAATTCCTGGGTTGAATACTGTGGGCCTGTTTGCGAGGGTTCGGGTGACGACCCCACATCGGCACTGACATGGGCAGAGTACGATGTGGGGCAGGCTCCAAACACATGTCCCTCCTCCCCACAGAGGTTGCACCGTACCTCGTTGGGACACTCTGCCTTGCCGTGCCCCAACTGCAAACATTTTCCACAACGTCTGTTGGGACACGACTTGGCTTCGTGCCCCTCCTCTCCACATCTAAAACAGGTACGGGGCTGGCAAAAGTACCTAATGTGGGCCTTGGAACCCCCTATGAAGAGGAACGATGGAATGTCCCTCACCAGTTCCATACGGAACTGTCTCTTGCCATTAAATATACCTTTCAAGTCACCCACAGTATATTTACACTTCCGCATTTCAGAGACAGTTCCGTATTGACTAAGAACCCTCGCAACCAGGCGCTGATCGACCTCGAAGGGAAGGTAGAGCACCGTCACCGCCACAGAGCCATCATATGGGGTGACAGTGAGCCCCTCTACCCCCTTCAGGCATGACACACCCTTAACACGGGCAGCATCAGACTTAAACTTAAGGTCATACGTGTTGCGGGCCTCAAGCGCCTGCAACATCTCAGTTTCTCCAATTTCGACACCATTGTCTTTTAACACAGTTAACGCCTGTGGGGGAGGGACACTCACCCCAGACGAAAACTCCAACTTAACAATTGTGCTATCCCGACCTCCGGGCATAGCAGCAGTTTGTGTGGCTCGGGGCCACGGAATGAAAAGAAAAAACTCTGACCAGGTGTTACAAAAGACAAAATTTAGTATGAAGCACACTATAAGGTTTTAAGCACAATTGCAATAAATAGTACAGCTATCACACAGTGATACAAGTTGAGCACGGTAAAACGACGAGAGCGAAACGAAAACACGTCTGCTCTCGTCGAAGACCTGAACTGAACTATGTGATAAGCTTGGGTTCCAGGTGGTTGTTTTATATTGCTAACACAGAACTATATTGTTTGGTAGGAGAATCCTGTAAATAGTTCGCGGTTAGGTTTTTGCCCGGCCCGGTTCGAGTTCGCCTGTTTCGCCGTGTCTGTTTCTATGTACGTATAAAGACCCCCCCATATTGATATGGACAGTGTTCGTCGCCATTGTATGATATTCGACGTGCTATCCCAGGAGAAAAGGCGGAAAGGCGCCTGGGTCCGACGGTATCCGAGTGGAATTCTACAAACGCTTCTGGGGTACCGTCGGACACGATCTCCGTGATGTATTCGCCTCTGCCTTCCTTGCTGGCTCATTGAGTCCCTCGCAGCTCACAGGCGTTATAACATTGTTACCAAAGTCTGGAGACCCCCTAGAACCGAAAAACAAGCGACCAACTACCTTGTTAAATGTAGACTACAAGATTCTGGCGAAAGCCCTTTGTAACAGGCTAGGCACGGTCATGCCGCATCTTGTAGGTTCTTTCCAGACATGTGCGGTGGGGGACACAGTATTCAGCAGAACCTCTGGTTGATGCGGGTCCCCCTGTGTGCTGGGGGTTGTAGAATATGCCCACGGTATTCCCCGCCTGTCGTAAGAGGCGACTGAAGGGGAGGACTTGAAACGAATTCATCTAGTTGACACTATATAACACATTCGTGTTGGTGTGTCGTTAAATGTTATCTAACTAACTGGTTGATGCGGGACTTAGTTGAATATGTGATGGACCGTGTTGTTCCATGTGCACTTGTCTCCCTCGATCAGGAGGCCTTCGACATGGTTGATCACGGGTTCCTCTTTAAAATCTTGAAGAAGTTTTGTTTGAATCCAGTTTTTGTTAAATGGACCTCCTTTCTGTATAGTAGTGTATATAGTCGGGTAATCGTTAATGGCCTACCGTCGGACCCCTTCAGAGTCCAACGTGGGGTACGGCAGGGGTGTCCCCTGTCACCTCTACTCTATGTATTGTTTAGTGAATCCCTTGCAAGAGCCTTCCAAGTTGAACCTTTGTTTCGACCATTTCACATACCTGGTGGAGCTAAAGTCAAGTGCCTCCAGTATGCTGACGACGTCACATGCGTAGTCTCCGACCTAGCTTCCTTCAGAGCCCTTACTAGCACGCTGTCTACTTTTCAAAGAGCGACAGGTGCCAGACTGAACCCCACCAAGACCAAAGGACTACGTCTAGGTAAGTGGCGGTCGAAGCAACTGCCCTTCGCGGCATCATGGGTAGACGACGCCATAAAAATCAATGGCATATGGTTTGGTTACGGTTCACCCGAGTCACTTACCTGGAATGAGAAAGTGGACCTGGTGGAAGCTAGGTTGAAGGACTTTGGCGATCGCTACAATAGTCTGCTGGGGAAGGTAACAGTTATAAATCGTTTCGTTTACCCTCTCTTGTGGTATCCGGGCGCTGTTCTGGCCGCTCCAGAGGGTGTCCTGGTGCGACTGGAGATGGCTGTGTTTAGGTTTCTTTGGTCAGGGAAAACGGAGCTGGTCAGAAGAAAAGTGGTGTACCAGGTTCCTAGGCAGGGGGGATTGGGCCTTGTGCACTTTCCTTCAAAGCTCCGTTTTCTCCTGACCAAATGTGTTTTTAGTGCTGTCCACAGTCAGATGCCGTTTGCCTAATTTGTCCGTTATTGGGGTGGATTATCATTCCGTTGGTTCTTTCCTACCCTGTTTAGCAACAGTGTACCTCACAGTTGGAGGGGGGTTTTTTACGTACGTAGAAACGGGCACGAGGAAACAAAGTAGAACTTAAACCTGACCGGACAAAAACATAACTCTGAACTATTTACAGAATTCTGTACATTGCGCTAGCAAACAAAATTTCTGCGATAACTATGTACAAAACCACCCCGAACCCAAACTAGTTACATAGGACTATTTACAATCTCACTAGGCAAAACTATTGACATACCCATTTACATCAACAGAAGAGTGTTCAGGTTGAGTCTATTCAATGCTTTTTTGTAACTATGGGTGCTCCTTACATGCTCCGGAACAAAACACCGGACGTGACATGAAACACAAGGACAACTATATACACCAGGCCAGCATTCATGTGGCCAACCCCCACTATTTACAGTATTAACAATGTGATGTGCTCTTTACATGCTTGTAGCCGGGCGGACGTAATGTGGAACAAAGCAAACCTATTTACAATGAACTACCAAAAAAACTGTGGCATGCATGGGCACAGACACAAACAGAACAGAAACCCCAAAAGAAAACGGGGACACAAAGGCAAGACCATTCACACTAAATACTCTGACTGGGACCTTATCTTTTTAATCGTGGGCTCGGTACGGGCGTCCCAGAGTGCTGGGTTCCCCTGTCTGATACTTCGCCCGAAGCCGACCTCTTTAGTGCAGACTCTGGCCCCTCCCCCTCACACAAATCAAACCAACCCTCCCCCGAAGGTGGATCCTTTGGAGGAGGCTCTGAGGCACGCTCCCCGCCATCCGACATCGCCGAGTCTGAGGACAGATCGAGGTCCTCCTCTAATGTCATTATTTCAACCTGTCCGGGTGCTGCTGCCAACGATGGCGGGCAGTCTACCTCAGGAGTCCCAGTACCCCCCCTCACACTGCTTAGAGGCAAGTAAGTCCTGCTCCACCTCAAGTGCCGCCTCCTCTAATTCCTGGGTTGAATATTGTGGGCCTGTTTGCGAGGGTTCAGGTGCCGACCCCACATCGGCACTGACATGAGCAGAGTACAACGTGGAGCAGGAACCAAACACATGTCCCTCCTCCCCACAGAGGTTGCACCGTACCTCGTTGGGACACTCTGCCTTGCCGTGCCCCAACTGCAAACATTTCCCACAACGTCTGTTGGGACACGACTTGGCTTCGTGCCCCTCCTCTCCACATCTAAAACAGGTACGGGGCTGGCAAAAGTACCTAATGTGGGCCTTGGAACCCCCTATGAAGAGGAACGATGGAATGTCCCTCACCAGTTCCATACGGAACTGTCTCTTGCCATTAAATATACCTTTCAACTCACCCGCAGTATATTTACACCATCGCATTTCAGAGACAGTTCCGTATTGACTAAGAACCCTCGCAACCAGGCGCTGATCGACCTCGAAGGGAAGGTAAAGCACCGTCACCGCCACAGAGCCATCATATGGGGTGACAGTGAGCCCCTCTACCCCCTTCAGGCATGACACACCCTTAACACGGGCAGCATCAGACTTAAACTTAAGGTCATACGTGTTGCGGGCCTCAAGCGCCTGCAACATCTCAATTTCTCCAATTTCGACACCATTGTCTTTTAACACAGTAAACGGGGGACACTCACCCCAGACGAAAACTCCAACTTAACAATTGTGCTATCCCGACCTCCGGGCATAGCAGCAGTTTGTGTGGCTCGAGGCCACGGAATGAAAAGAAAAAAAAAAAACTCTGACCAGGGTTTACAAAGGACAAAATTAAGGATGAAGCACGCTGTAAGGTTTTAAGCACAATTGCAATAAACAGTTGGAGGCCAACGAAGGCATACTGTCAGATGAGGGAAACACTACGTATTATGTCAACTAGGGGACGTTTTGCAGTTCAGTGCGGGGGACCAGTACCGGGCCATTTTTGATGACTTGGTTGGTCAGGTCCAACCCAACGACTATGCGTTAGGGCCGGAAGTGTGGCGTGTAGTCTACAGCAGGACACTCGATCACCGCCGGCGTGACCTGCTGTGGCGCATCGCACACGACGCCATCGTAACGAATCTCAAGCGCCTTCGGTGGCGTCTTAGAGATGGCATTTGCCCCCGCACTGGATGCACAGGGTGGGAGAGTGTGCCCCATGTGTTTTGGCAGTGTGGCTTTGTGACCCTCCTCTGGGAGTGGTTTCAAGCCCTGGCTGATCGCCCCACGTTTTGTAACACCTGGGCGGTCAGCTAGGACTACGCTTTGTATGGTCTGTCACCCCCGCCATGCAATACAAGTGTTCGCGGGATACTTACCTATGTTTCGGCCTCCATAAAGCTGACTTTGTGGAGAGACCGGTGTGATATTGTGTTTAGGGGAGAGGGGGTCTCTCCACAAAGTCAGCTTTATGGAGGCCGAAACATAGGTAAGTATCCCGCGAACACTTGTTTTGCATGGCGGGGGTGACAGACCATACAAAGCGTAGTCCTGGCTGACCGCCCAGGTGTTACAAAACGTGAGGCGATCAGCCAGGGCTTGAAACCACTCCCAGAGGAGGGTCACAAAGCCACACTGCCAAAACACATGGGGCACACTCTCCCACCTTGTGTATCCAGTGCGGAGTCCATCTCGGTGAAACTAAGATAACCGATCCACAAGAGCACGCCGAACCACAGGAAGCGTGCAAACCCCCACCCCATTCATAGGACCAGGTGTGGACATCGTCCTCATTCACAATGTAGGTTTCCTGAAGGAAAACGAAGTCCACACCAAGTGATTTGCAAAATGGAATATTCTGGACCGCTTCCGACTGTCCCTCATGCCGTTAACGTTCAGGGTCATGAGGGACAGGGGGTGAGTGGTCTGACACCTCGCCTGAGGCCGACCTCTTCAATGAAGATTCTGACTCGAATCCCTCACGCGAATCAAACCAGCCCTCCCCGGATGGTGAAACCTTTGGAGGAAGCCCTGAGGCAAGCTCTCCATCTTACAGAGCGGCAGCAGACTCAGAAGTCTGAGGAGAGCTGGAGGTCCTCACCCACTGTCTTCACATCAGTCTTCGTGGGTTTTGGTGGGTAGGATGGTGCAGAGTCGGCCTTAGGAGTCCCAGCCCCCCCCCCCCCCGCACTCTTTAGAGGCGAGGAAATCCTGCTCCACTTGTGCTGCTTCCTCCAATTCCTGGGTGGAACATTCTGAGCCTGTTTGCGAGGGTTCGGGTGCCTGATCCACATCAGTGCCAACGTGGGCAGAGTACGAGGTGGAGCAGGAACCAGAGACATGCCCATCATCCCCACAAAGGTTGCACCGCACCTCGTTGGGACACGACCTGGCTTCGTCCCCCTTTTCTCCACACTTAAAACAGGTGCAGGACTGACGGAAGTACCTTATGTGGGACTTCGAACCTCCTATGAAGAAGGAGGGAATGTCCCTATCCAGTTCCATGTGGAACTGCCTCTTTCCATTAAATATGCCTGCCAACTCGCTCTCACCGTACTAGCACCATAGCATGTCAGAGACAGTTCCGTATTGGCGCAGAACACTCGCATCCAGGTAGGGTGAGGAGGTCGTGTGTGGCGAGTAGTTTGTTCCCGACTATCGCCTACAAAATGCACACAAAAGACCGTTATTACTCATGCTACGACTGGCGGGTTGTCGGCGCCACAAAACCGAGCATGCCCCTCCATGGTTGTCCCCCTGTGGGCTGGGGGTTGTTTCGATATGCCCACGGTATTTCCCGCCTGTCGTAAGAGGCGACTAAAGGGAAACAAAACTTAAACTTGAACCATACTTGAAAATAAATTTAAACTTTGAACTTTTTATTGAGTTGACTGACACTATATAACACATACGTGTTGGTGTGTCGTTAAATCTCATCTAACTAACTAACTAACGCAACCTGGCGCTGGTCAACCTCAAAATTCCGGTACAGCACTGTCTCTGCCACAAAGCGATCATATGGGGTAACAGTGAACCCCTCCGTCCCCTTCAGGCAAGATACACCTTTAACACGGGCAGCATCAGACCTGAACTTAAGGTCATACGTGTTGCGAGCGGCAAACGTCTGCAACATTTTTGTTTAACTTCTACCCCTTTATTCTTCAACACAGTAAACCCTTGCGGGGAGAGAATCTAGCCCCCAACGAAAACTCCAACTTAGCAATTGTGCTATCCCGACCTCCGAGCATAGCAGCAGTTTGTGTGGCTCGAGGCCACGGGATAGAAAGAAAAAACAACCTTGGCACTAGTTTTACGAGGGACAAAAATCTAGGATGAAGTAAGAAAATCACAAGGTACACAGGAACAAGGCGCGGTCGGAAACAAATGGCCTACTAATCTACTACAACACAAGCACGCTATACGGTGTTATGCACAATTGCAACATGTAATAAAGCTTCCACACAGTGATAACGTTGAGCACGGCAAAACGACGAGAGCGAAACGAAAACACGTCTGTTCTCCTCGAAGGCCTGATAGCAGCATCGTTAAGTTGCAGTTTGAGTCGAGGGGGAGTGTTACACCCTAGCGGCCCGGAATACATATATTTTGCAAAAAGGTAACAAAAATCTGATGCTTAGTTTGTGCTAGTGTGCATTTAACGTGTTATACGGCAACGTTCCACTGACGGATAACCAAAAGAAGACTCTCAAACGGTACAGACCTACTCTGAGATTACTGGCAGATAAGAAAATCTCTCTCAGACAGAAAAAAACACTCGAACAGGGAGGTGGTAGTGCTATTCTTTGGCTCATGTGTCACGCCGTCATCAGGAAAATGTTGGTACCACATGGATCGATGGTGAGCGGCCAAGGTGGAGTACAAGAAATCTGCAACGAAGCAACAAGAATATGACGTGGCCATTCAAGCTATTCTGAAAAGCGACGGGTTATCACCAGACGAAAAAGCCAAAGCCTACGGACAAGTCATTCAACAACAAAGGTTTTGGCGTCAAAGACGTAACGACGACACTTTGCCGAAAGATGGAGAAGGTGATCATTTGGCATTGGATGCCGTACCAAAGACGTTTCGATCCAGAGCGGAAAGATCGGTTCATTTTATGAAAGAAGGTGGAATTAAGTGGACGGATCGAGGAGACATGATCGATTTGGACGGTCATACGGTATCCGGCTCGCACATCACTGACCTCGTGAACATCTCATGAGGCGCAGAAAAACGGTACATCCCGTCGGCAGGAATAATCTAGCTCGAGATTTGCAACGCTTGAACGTACCTCACGAAGTCCTCGGAAACGAAGAACGTTGGGACGCTATACACCGACCGAGGCCCTCGATGGGGAATACGGATTCCACGAGAGGAAAGACGCCGAAGAAGATGGGGACGATTATTAGAAAAAAAGACTTGGTTTACTTATGAAATGGCTTAACACCGGACAAAGAAGTACAGATGGCGGTATGGCAGGCTCTTGGAACAATCCTTTCGTCCAATTGAGAGAATCTTTGAAAATTATATTTAAAATGTACCAGTGCTTTCTGCGGCAGTCACATCACCGTCACTCATGACCAAGCAGACGGAGAAGTTACCAGACATCCGTGGCATCGAATCCGGCTGGTTACAGAGGCATCGCAGACCTCCGTCATGCCAGGAAACGAAGACCTAATACGACACGCGAAGAAGTGGAACAATGGCTACGATCGGAAGACACTTACACGTTACATGGTCCGGTGAGAAGGAAATACGAGAGGAATCGCACGGAATCGATGAACAATGACAAGCAAACCGTGTGGATGTCACCGCCCTTTCACGTAATAATCGAGGGATACGATTTCTTTTGACTTGTATCGACATCTTTTCGAAATATGCATGGGTCGTCCCCGTCAAAGTTAAGAAAGGAACGACCATCGTGAAAGCTTTAGAAACCATCTTGGTACTACGACGTCCTCGTAAACTACAGACGTATAAAGGTTCAGAATTCTTCAACAAGATGTGAAACGTTTGCTGGCCGGCCAGTCATGACGTTCATCTGTTTGCCACGCATAATGAAACCAAAGCGAGTGTCGTGGAGAGATTTAACAGAACATTCAAAGAGAAGATGTGGAAGTACCTGACGGCTAACAACACCTTGCAGCATTTGGAAACTTTGCATCGATTGGTGGAAAGTTAAAACACTGCCTATCATCGTAGAACCGGTAGATCACCTGTCGACGTGAGTGACCGGAACGAATTAGAAGTTTGGAATCGTCTGTATCCGGATGGTTGAAGAAGAAAAAGCAGAAGGGGTGCGAGGCGACCGATTGATCGTTTCGACGTCAGATATCGAGTGAGACTCAGCATGAACGTACTTACCTCGAAGGACGGAAGAAATCTTTACCGTGTATAAAAGGATTCCGAGAAAACCGGTGGTGTATATACCTTGAAAGACTGGGACGGTGAAATCGTCGAAGGCACTTTCTACGAAACGGAACTTCAATGCGTCGAAAACGATAACGAGGACGTGTTCAAGATCAAAGAGATATTAAATGAAGAAAGAACAAGAATAGAAAAATGCAGTATTTTGTCAAGTGGAAAGGATATCCTGCAAAATTCAGCGGTCCACTCGAGGTTTTGAAACTCGGTGGACGACATGGATTCGTTTTACGTGACGCTTCTCAGTATAAGTTCTATGGACATATTCCCCGATAATGTACTGGCGCATTACTACCCTCATTTGAATAAACCGTTGAAACTTCGAGGAAAATGGGAAGTGGCAATGTGCGGGATCTCTTATACTCGTTCGTGGTACGATGTTGGTACATGTTGTTCGTGGTTTGATGTAGGGAGTAGCGAAGAACCTGGAGTATTCACTTATGGAAATACACGAACGGACGAGGTTCCTATAGAACTCGCCAAATTATTGTCGAAAAGTTATGCAAATTCCAGTTCGTCTTGGAGCAAAATGAGTGCTAAATTTACCGTTCGGGTAGGAACGACAGATCCGACTTATTGTAACATCTTTGCAACTGATCGCGTGGCTACCATCAAAGGCTTTACGTCACCCGCCGTAGGCATCATTGAAGACGTCGAAGACGAAAGATACTTCCATTTCTGATCGGCTCGACCGGCGGACCTACATCCCTTTCATTAACTTTACACGGATATCATTGAACACCAGATGGTCAGTGATGCCACAGCACCTCTCCTGAGAACCGTACCCGCCGGTACTAAGTTCGGGGAAACGATCGATGTGGACTTTATCCAAGTTACATTATAAACATTATTTTTGTTGAATTCTACCCCTTTTATTTTTTCATTTGAATTTTAGTCCCCTTTCTAGCTGACACTATATAACACATTCGTGTTGGTGTGTTGTTAAACCTAATGTAAGTTACTACATTATAAACCCTTCGCAAGATCCCTCATCAGTAACATTGAAATCGATATAAGAGATGAAACTGGTATGCGCATACCATTTCAGAACGGAGGGTTCATCGAAAAACTTTGCTTCCGACAAAAATTACGAGTGGTCTTCCCGTATCCACCGCTGCTTATTATCAAAGAGGACACGGTTGGGAGCAGCTCTCGGTGTATTCAGAGGTGCCTTGCCATATTGGAAACCCATGCCTATAAGCGTGGGTAAAAGCGTCCTCGCAGCTGGAACCAACATTGCAAAAGATATCATGAGTGGGAAGAAGCAGTACTTCAATGAAGTCTCACGTGCAGAGCGAGCTGGGGAAAGGAGTCAAACGTGGATTGCAAGATACGTTAGAACAGCTTTTCTCAACCTTTTTTAACTCTAGGACCACCTTCACTCTCAGAATTTTACTGAAGGCCCACCTTACGAAACGTTTATTCTTTTTTCTTATTCTTTGTTTATTCTTTATGGCGGATCTCTCGGCCCACCAGTTGAGAAGCGCTATGTTAGAACAAACTGGTTCCGGTGCTAAAAGACGCCGTTGTGTAAGGAGAAAAAGACGAAGATCGAAGAAAACGCCGTGTAGCAAACCCGAGGTGGACCTTTTCAGTGTTCCACCGACGCAGACCGTTATGGAAATAGGAAGTTGGGAGAAGATCAACCCCATCGCAGGTCTATCGATACTTTACGAGTTTGAAATCTCCGGAACCTACGACCAGTACATCGATCTGGAAGAAAATTTTACGTCAAGTATAAAATTTCCAAAGGAGGCGGAGGTGGCATAGATCGATGCCACCCGCAATCCGGATAAAGTCAGATCCATCAACTACACCTTTGTCTGGATATCTTTGTGAAACCTGAAAAGTTTTTTCGTGGAATTTGACACTTTTGCCCCCCCCCCCCCTCCCCCTTTTCTATTTATTGTACCCAACATGGCAACTTTTTCTCATCTGGGTGACACTATATAACACCTTCGTGTTGGTGTGTCGTAAAGCCCCATCTAACTAACTCTACATTCGCTCTTCAAACAAGTCGACGTCTCTTTGAACGGCCAAGAAATTTCGAATTCGTCATCAATGTATCCATGCAGAGTTTATCTGGAAGCCCTCTTGAACTACGGAGAATAATCTTAATCCGGTCAATTGTCGTCTGCACTTTATTACCATAATACTCCGGATAAAATCAACGTTGTAAACCCTTCACAGGCCAACGGAAACTAAGGTCTGAAGGCAAGAGCCCAGTTTTTACGGGAGCGAAGAAGTCGAATTGATGGGACGTCTACACTGCAATGTCTTTCACATGAACAGATACCTGGTGAACGGTGTCAACGTCAAAGTGAAGTTCACTCCAGTCACGACGAGTTTGTTCTGTGTTCGAGTTACGCGTCACCGAGTTATAAGATGAAGATCACGGAGATAGCTCTATATGCCAGACGTGTGATGCCCAGCCCCACCATCTTGTTGCAACACGCCAAGATCTTAGCCTCTGGAGTCACGGCCAAGTATCCTGTTCAAAGGGTACAAATGAAGACGAAATCCATCCAGGCGGGAACCACCAACGTTGTCACAGATCATCTCTGGTTGGGACAGTTACCTTGTCGGCTCATTTTTGGATTCGTTCTTGCATCTTCTTTCAACAGTGATTACGTACTGTTGTGATTACGTGATTATGTATTTAAAAAGCTACCTTGCAGCGAATTGGATGTTACGTCATCAATACGGATCCCGTTGCATTTCCAGGAAGACATTGGGTCTGCGTGTACGTATCGCGAGAAAACGGGAGCGTAGAATATTTCGATTCTTACGGAAAACCGCCGACTACGGTACCTGGTATAGCCACTTTTTTGAGAAATCAGAAAACCAAACAAAGTCAATCGATTTACTCAATTTACCGACGATCCGCGACGTGACGATAAGTATGTGAAGCGTTGGATCCGTCCTCTGTTCGTTAAATGTGTCCTTACGAAAAACGAGCAAATATATATGATGCGTTTAAGAATGTTCATGATGTTTTGGAAATGTGTCTGTGTATGTTTACGAAGTTATAAATGTTTAAAAATTAAGTTAAATGTTAAAACTTTTTAAGGTTGTTGAAATGTTACAAATGTTAGAAATATTTCAGAAGTTAAAGGTGGTTAATGTTTGACTTGATTGAAATGAATAACGTTAAAAGTGTTTTGAAAATGTTTTATATGTTTATGTTAAAACGTACGTTTAAGACACTTTAAGAAATGTTTTAATATTAAAAATGGTACCATGAAGGAAAGAATCACCGGTGGTTCCTTTCCACAGTTTGGAGCGTTCGTTGGGGCTCCGAATGTGCTAGTATCCGTAATGATTTCGTCGGAACGGTTATAGACCGTCTCCTCACCGTTATGGTAAAACGATAACCAAAGTAGTGCACTGGATGTCATTATTTTTATTATTATCATCCATCGTCCATCATCATCATCATCATCATCATCATCATCATCATCATCATCATCATCATCGTCATCACCACTTACTACTATCGTTATAAGTGTCCTTTCATGTATGTATGTATTTGTCGTGTATTGACCAAATGATTTGAAAACGTATATATACAATACGGAGCGGTACGTTAAATATCTCACAGGACGCTGAGATAGACCTCTAGCCTAGTCCGTATGTCTCATTCATTTGTTCTAAGACTCCCTTCACTTAAAGTTAGGGGGGTAACACAGAAGACAAAGGCGTGTTTGACAGAGGAAAAGTGCCACTCTATCGGAACAAAAATTGGTGGCCCTGAAAAGATCCTTTGTTTTTAACGTCCTCCTCCTACACATCTTCCTCATCGGCTGCTTCAAAAATGACTAGGGGGACGCTCGGAATACGGTGGCGAGGCATCTTAGGGTCTCTCAACGGGTGAAAAATCAGGGAATAAATTCTTATCTAATCCTCCGTCGTCCAACCCTTCTAGTAAATCCATTTCCATGGGGACCCAATCGTTCGTAGGGTCCCCGTCGTCCATGAGGCGATCAGCCCTCTCGTCCAGTACCCCCATCATGGGAATCGAGTGCTGCATGGATCCCAGGTCTCAACGTCTGTCAGATCCACTACTCACCTCCTCTCTGTACCTGGCAAAACTTCTCTAAACATTTTGTAGTTCCACAGCCAGCGCCGCGTTTTCTCGCTCCAAACGACCAACGTCAGGCACAGACTCGTCAAGACCCGTCCTGTAACCTCTCATGTAACAGGTCACCCAGTCTCTCTCTGATACAACTTCCTCCTCGTCCGACACCATCTCCTTCTCCTCGATCTCTTCCTCATCACTACTACCCTCTATAAACTAGCAGTCCGTCTCGCTATCTTCGCTCGAAGATGAATGAGTTTTGATCTTTTTGTAACGTCCTTCTCCTACACATCTACCTCATCGGCTGCTTCAAAAATGACTAGGGGGACGCTCGGAATACGGTGGCGAGGCATCTTAGGGTCTCTCAATGGGAGGAAAATCAGGGAATAAATTCTCATCTAATCCTCCGTCGTCCAACCCTTCTAGAAAATCCATTTCCATGGGGACCCAATCGTTCGTAGGGTCCCCGTCGTCCATGGGGCGATCAGCCCTCTCGTCCAGTACCCCCATCATGGGAATCGATTGCTGCATGGATCCCAGGTCTCAACGTCTGTCAGATCCACTACTCACCTCCTCTCTGTACCTGGCAAAACTTCTCTAAACATTTTGTAGTTCCACAGCCAGCGCCGCGTTTTCTCGCTCCAAACGACCAACGTCAGGCACAGACTCGTCAAGACCCGTCCTGTAACCTCTCATGTAACAGGTCACCCAGTCTCTCTCTGATACAACTTCCTCCTCGTCCGACACCATCTCCTTCTCCTCGATCTCTTCCTCATCACTACTACCCTCTATAAACTAGCAGTCCGTCTCGCTATCTTCGCTCGAAGATGAATGACTTTTGATCTTTTTGTAACGTCCTTCTCCTACACATCTACCTCATCGGCTGCTTCAAAAATGACTAGGGGGACGCTCGGAATACGGTGGCGAGGCATCTTAGGGTCTCTCAACGGGAGGAAAATCAGGGAATAAATTCTCATCTAATCCTCCGTCGTCCAACCCTTCTAGAAAATCCATTTCCATGGGGACCCAATCGTTCGTAGGGTCCCCGTCGTCCATGGGGCGATCAGCCCTCTCGTCCAGTACCCCCATCATGGGAATCGATTGCTGCATGGATCCCAGGTCTCAACGTCTGTCAGATCCACTACTCACCTCCTCTCTGTACCTGGCAAAACTTCTCTAAACATTTTGTAGTTCCACAGCCAGCGCCGCGTTTTCTCGCTCCAAACGACCAACGTCAGGCACAGACTCGTCAAGACCCGTCCTGTAACCTCTCATGTAACAGGTCACCCAGTCTCTCTCTCTGATACAACTTCCTCGTCCGACACCATCTCTTTCTCCTCGATCTCTTCCTCATCACTACTACCCTCTATAAACTAGCAGTCCGTCTCGCTATCTTCGCTCGAAGATGAATGAGTTTTGAGCTTTTTTAACGTCCTCCTCCTACACATCTTCCTCATCGGCTGCTTCAAAAATGACTAGGGGGACGCTCGGAATACGGTGGCGAGGCATCTTAGGGTCTCTAAACGGGAGGAAAATTAGGGAATAAATTCTCATCTAATCCTACGTCGTCCAACCCTTCTAGAAAATCCATTTCCATGGGGACCCAATCGTTCGTAGGGTCCCCGTCGTCCATGAGGTGATCAGCCCTCTCGTCCAGTACCCCCATCATGGGAATCGAGTGCTGCATGGATCCCAGGTCTCAACGTCTGTCAGATCCACTACTCACCTCCTTTCTGTACCTGGCAAAACTTCTCTTAACATTTTGTAGTTCCACAGCCAGCGCCGCGTTTTCTCGCTCCAAACGACCAACGTCAGGCACAGACTCGTCAAGACCCGTCCTGTAACCTCTCATGTAACAGGTCACCCAGTCTCTCTCTCTCTGATACAACTTCCTCCTCGTCCGACACCATCTCCTTCTCCTCGATCTCTTCCTCATCACTACTACCCTCTATAAACTAGCAGTCCGTCTCGCTATCTTCGCTCGAAGATGAATGAGTTTTGATCTTTTTTTAACGTCCTTCTCCTACACAACTTCCTCATCGGCTGCTTCAAAAATGACTAGGGGGACGCTCGGAATACGGTGGCGAGGCATCTTAGGGTCTCTCAACGGGAGGAAAATCAGGGAATAAATTCTCATCTAATCCTCCGTCGTCCAACCCTTCTAGAAAATCCATTTCCATGGGGACCCAATCGTTCGTAGGGTCCCCGTCGTCCATGGGGCGATCAGCCCTCTCGTCCAGTACCCCCATCATGGGAATCGAGTGCTGCATGGATCCCAGGTCTCAACGTCTGTCAGATCCACTACTCACCTCCTCTCTGTACCTGGCAAAACTTCTCTAAACATTTTGTAGTTCCACAGCCAGCGCCGCGTTTTCTCGTAAGGCACAGACTCGTCAAGACCCGTCCTGTAACCTCTCTTGTAACAGGTCACCCAGTCTCTCTCTGATACAACTTCCTCCTCGTCCGACACCATCTCCTTCTCCTCGATCTCTTCCTCATCACTACTACCCTCTATAAACTAGCAGTCCGTCTCGCTATCTTCGCTCGAAGATGAATGAGTTTTGTTCTTTTTTTAACGTCCTTCTCCTACACATCTTCCTCATCGGCTGCTTCAAAAATGACTAGGGGGACGCTCGGAATACGGTGGCGAGGCATCTTAGGGTCTCTCAACGGGAGGAAAATCAGGGAATAAATTCTCATCTAGTCCTCCGTCGTCCAACCCTTCTAGAAAATCCATTTCCATGGGGACCCAATCGTTCGTAGGGTCCCCGTCGTCCATGGGGCGATCAGCCCTCTCGTCCAGTACCCCATCATGGGAATCGAGTGCTGCATGGATCCCAGGTCTCAACGTCTGTCAGATCCACTACTCACCTCCTCTCTGTACCTGGCAAAACTTCTCTACCATTTTGTAGTTCCACAGCCAGCGCCGCGTTTTCTCGCTCCAAACGACCAACGTCAGGCACAGACTCGTCAAGACCCGTCCTGTAACCTCTCATGTAACAGGTCACCCAGTCTCTCTCTGATACAACTTCCTCTTCGTCCGACACCATCTCCTTCTCCTCGATCTCTTCCTCATCACTACTACCCTCTATAAACTAGCAGTCCGTCTCGCTGTCTTCGCTCGAAGATGAATGAGTTTTGATCTTTTTTTAACGTCCTTCTCCTACACATCTTCCTCATCGGCTGCTTCAAAAATGACTAGGGGGACGCTCGGAATACGGTGGCGAGGCATCTTAGGGTCTCTCAACGGGAGGAAAATCAGGGAATAAATTCTCACCTAATCCTACGTCGTCCAACCCTTCTAGAAAATCCATTTCCATGGGGACCCAATCGTTCGTAGGGTCCCCGTCGTCCATGGGGCGATCAGCCCTCTCATCCAGTACCCCCATCATGGGAATCGAGTGCTGCATGGATCCCAGGTCTCAACGTCTGTCAGATCCACTACTCACCTCCTCTCTGTACCTGGCAAAACTTCTCTACCATTTTGTAGTTCCACAGCCAGCGCCGCGTTTTCTCGCTCCAAACGACCAACGTCAGGCACAGACTCGTCAAGACCCGTCCTGTAACCTCTCATGTAACAGGTCACCCAGTCTCTCTCTGATACAACTTCCTCCTCGTCCGACACCATCTCCTTCTCCTCGATCTCTTCCTCATCACTACTACCCTCTATAAACTAGCAGTCCGTCTCGCTATCTTCGCTCGAAGATGAATGAGTTTTGATCTTTTTTTAACGTCCTTCTCCTACACATCTTCCTCATCGGCTGCTTCAAAAATGACTAGGGGGACGCTCGGAATACGGTGGCGAGGCATCTTAGGGTCTCTCAACGGGAGGAAAATCAGGGAATAAATTCTCACCTAATCCTCCGTCGTCCAACCCTTCTAGAAAATCCATTTCCATGGGGACCCAATCGTTCGTAGGGTCCCCGTCGTCCATGGGGCGATCAGCCCTCTCGTCCAGTACCCCCATCATGGGAATCGAGTGCTGCATGGATCCCAGGTCTCAACGTCTGTCAGATCCACTACTCACCTCCTCTCCGTACCTGGCAAAACTTCTCTACCATTTTGTAGTTCCACAGCCAGCGCCGCGTTTTCTCGCTCCAAACGACCAACGTCAGGCACAGACTCGTCAAGACCCGTCCTGTAACCTCTCATGTAACGGGTCACCCAGTCTCTCTCTGATACAACTTCCTCCTCGTCCGACACCATCTCTTTCTCCTCGATCTCTTCCTCATCACTACTACCCTCTATAAACTAGCAGTCCGTCTCGCTGTCTTCGCTCGAAGATGAATGAGTTTTGATCTTTTTTTAACGTCCTCCTCCTACACATCTTCCTCATCGGCTGCTTCAAAAATGACTAGGGGGACGCTCGGAATACGGTGGCGAGGCATCTTAGGGTCTCTCAACGGGAGGAAAATTAGGGAATAAATTCTCATCTAATCCTACGTCGTCCAACCCTTCTAGAAAATCCATTTCCATGGGGACCCAATCGTTCGTAGGGTCCCCGTCGTCCATGGGGCGATCAGCCCTCTCGTCCAGTACCCCCATCATGGGAATCGAGTGCTGCATGGATCCCAGGTCTCAACGTCTGTCAGATCCACTACTCACCTCCTCTCTATACCTGGCAAAACTTCTCTTAACATTTTGTAGTTCCACAGCCAGCGCCCCGTTTTCTCGCTCCAAACGACCAACGTCAGGCACAGACTCGTCAAGACCCGTCCTGTAACCTCTCTTGTAACAGGTCACCCAGTCTCTCTCTGATACGACTTCCTCCTCGTCCGACACCATCTCCTTCTCCTCGATCTCTTCCTCATCACTACTACCCTCTATAAACTAGCAGTCCGTCTCGCTATCTTCGCTCGCTATTCGCTATTCGAAGATGAATGTTTTGAGCCTTTTAAGTACATAGAAACAGGCACTGAGAAACAAGAGAACCCAAATCGGACCGAAGCAAAACGCAACCGACAACCACCCACAGAATCGCCAACAATCTCTCACCATCCACACCCAGCAAAGGAAATGAAATAGTCTTTGTTACCGCTAACAAACCATCAAAGATCAGAACACAAGGCCAAAACAACACACACTCAAAGGCAACAACACGCCCGAAGGCAACTACAGTGCAGAGGGACACCGGGGGAGGGGGTCCACCTGCCACACTCAATCACTATTTACAGTTTATTTACAGTATATACAACTATTTACATGTAACAAAAGCAAAACTCCCGAAGAGATCGAACGAGCCCGGCGGGGGATCGGGAACGTCCACTCTCTTCGGGAACCAAAACTGAATTGGGATGAATGAGTTGTACTAGCCATGTTAACAGCTTGGATTCTTACAGAATGATCTCTTATCCTATCTTCTCTCTCTCTCTTTATAAATATCACTATTATCTCATTCATATTCATTCATATGACGTCATCTCATCTCTCAACATCTCATACCCTTCACTAGTTCATTAATATTCATGATTATTATGACGTCATCAAAATACTCGATTCTGATTGGTCCGTTGCTATGGGTAACCACCTTACTACTAATATCACAATAACCAACCCGGTGTGTTATCTGGTCCACATGATTGAGACTGTTGACACGACATGAGGACAGCGATGACATCATCTAAGGTGAACGGCGGTTTGAGGAACCTGACTAAATCGGGCAGAGATTTTGTCTCAGTCGGGCGGGAAGTTGCACCGGAGGTGAGGCCTGGAGTCGGGCAAAAGTCACCCCCTGAGAAAAACAGTCTCATAAGGCCATGTACATGTGACAGAAATTGTCT
Organism: Holothuria leucospilota; assembly: GCA_029531755.1. Lineage (NCBI taxonomy): Eukaryota > Metazoa > Echinodermata > Holothuroidea > Aspidochirotida > Holothuriidae > Holothuria > Holothuria leucospilota. The sequence goes on from JAIZAY010000245.1 coordinate 61,435, forward strand.
ATACATGTACATGAAATGCCCAGGTAGTTCAATAACTTCAATTCAGCGCGGTGTATTGGAACTCCAGTTAGGCCGAATTTAAAGACACTCGTCACCCCCAACCACATTTTGATAGGGGTAGCAAAATTTCCAATTGGTGTTGCTCTTCCATTGATATCAAATTAAAAAATGCAGAGTAGCTCTTATTTCACAGCATGCACAGTGTTCTGATTACGCATTAGGGCCTTGTATACTCACCAGGGTATGTCCTTTAGCAATAAACTAGGATTGGTCTGTTCAAGATTTTTAGGACATTTGTGGGAGGGGTTAGAAGCAAAAGGGCTGGGAGAAATGGAACTGGCTTGGGTGAGTTTATTTAGCTTTTAATACCGCCATTACGTGGGTTTCCATTTGGCCGTTTTCCCTTTCAATTTGGTCGTATTTTTGAGTCATTTGGTCGTGAAAAATTCCTCCCTGTTGTGATTTAGGTAAAGCAGATCTTGAATTTTGCCGAATTTGGAAAGAAAGTTTGGTCGTAAAATGTGAATTTTATCTGGCAACCCTGGCCATGTACAAATTCCAATGATCCGAATTCAACGACGTGCTATCCCTCTAAGTAACAGTATCTCTCTTTTTTAGCTACCAACATCATATCTTTCTTTCAATCTTTTAATTCGTTTAAAATTCAGAGCGTAGATAATTCTGAATAAAATGTGTATCCAGAAGTGACAGCAAAGACACAAAAATATATTGTGGCAACAATTACTCGTGAGGATTTGCAAATATAGAAAATACTCAGGATAGTGGAACAGGTACTTACTTAGCCAGTGCAATTTACGTACACTAATTAGGCCTACTCTTACTTCTGTGACGCCTTAGCTAAGCATAGGACTAGGCTAGTAGAGGTAAAAGTTTCGCTGACGCAGCTTCCCGGACCCTAACCTCTGGCCACACAATTAAAACGAAGGAAGTGGGAATCGGATTTGAAGTACAATCCTGTTATTAACCCAGGCTTACCATTAACATTAGGGTAGCCTAAGTGAGGTGGTTAAGAATTTACAATATGTTCTTAGTGTTACTAGGCCTAGATCCTCCGTTTATGGAGATTAGCCAGTTACTGCAGGTTTCTCCCTTAAACTGATCGCCAAAGAATTTAGAAAAGGGGGGGGGGGAGAAGGACTTTTTACGCAGTGTCTCTGATGAGAATTGTTATCCAAGGGGACCTTTTTTTTTTTTTTTTTTCAACTAAATTTGTACAATCGTTTTGAAGTATTAACGTAACAGTTAGTGCTCTGTGTATTTGGCACAACAGCAGAATACCCAGCAAGCTAAGTTCAGGTTTTTCACGGGCTACACAGTCACCGCATATCACTGTAGCCTCTTTTAAAAGCTTTAAATGTGTTCTGACTGCATGTCCCCGTAGCCAACTTGAATGCTGACTGTGTATCCCAAAAGCATTAAAAGACCAGTTATCCTACTTAGACTAGGCAATGCGTATCCCTCAACCTCTTGAAAACATCCTAGTGAAGGAAACTGAATTTTGATTGGGTAGCTCTTATAATTACTTTTACCGTCAAGATGCTAAAATGTCAAATGACTTCCTCTGAATTTCATCGAATCCTCACATTTAGGAGTACTTTTATTTTCAGTCTCCACATCCAGTGCCAAATTTTGAAGGCAAGAATTGTAGTCTTAGTGTTTAATTAGATATTGAACCCCCCTTCCTTCCTTCTTTCCTAATTCATGTATTGCCCTTTTTGATCATGTGACAATGTTTATATACTGAAATGTCAATGCAGGATACATTACTGATTTACTGTAAATATGCAAAATTAATGTTCTGAAACATCATGAAACATACTTCTACAGTAAGGGATTTCAGAAGAGATTAGTAAGATTTAGCTAATCCTTCAAACTAAAGTGTGCTTTTTACGTACATACAAACAGGCACGCAGAAACAAAAGAACTCAAACCGGGCCGGACAAAAACATAACCGTGAACTATTTACAAAATTCCCCACACTGCGCTAGCAAACAAGATTTCTGTGTTAACTATGTATAAAACCACCCAGAACCCAAGCCAGTCACACTGGACTATTTACAATCTCACAAGGCAAACTATTAAATACCCATTGTGTGCTTTTTACGTACGTAGAAACGGGCACGAAGAAACAAATTAGAACTTAAACCTGACTGGACAAAACCATAACTCTGAACTATTTACAGAATTCTGTACATTGCGCTAGCAAACAAAATGTCTGTGCTATGTACAAAACCACCCCAAACCCAAGCCAATCACGAAGGACTATTTACAATATTTACAAATTAACTATCACCCGGCCCGCCCGCACTGAAACAAGCGGACCCCAACACCTGCCGAACGTCGACCTTGGCAAACGGACGAAGTCGGCCTCCACCCTCAGCTTAATCTCCGTCCTCACCGACGCCAGGACGACGTCCGCAGGCTTCCCCTCTCCCCTAAACACAATATTACACCGGTCTCTCCACAAGGCCAGCTTTATGGAGGCCGAAACAAAGGTAACTATCCCGCGAACACTTGTATTGCATGGCGGGGGTGACAGACCATACAAAGCGTAGTCCTGGCTGACCGCCCACGTGTTACAAAACGTGAGGCGATCAGCCAGAGCTTGAAACCACTCCCAGAGGAGGGCCACAAAGCCACACTGCCAAAACACATGTGGCACACTCTCCCACCCTGTACATCCAGTGCGGGGGCAAATGCCATCTCCAAGACGCCACCGAAGGCGCTTGAGATTCGTTACGATGGCGTCGTGTGCGATGCGCCACAGCAGGTCACGCCGGCGGTGATCGAGTGTCCTGCTGTGGACTACACGCCACACTTCCGGCCCTGACGCATAGTCGTTGGGTTGGACCTGACCTGACCCCTACAGTTGACATAATACGTAGTGTTTCCCTCATCTGACAGTATGCCTTCGTCGGCCTCCAACTGTGAGGTACACTGTTGCTAAACAGGGTAGGAAAGAACCAACGGAATGATAATCCACCCCAATAACGGACAAAGTAGGCAAACGGCATCTGACTGTGGACAGCACTAAAAACACATTTGGTCAGGAGAAAACGGAGCTTTGAAGGAAAGTGCACAAGGCCCAATCCCCCCTGCCTAGGAACCTGGTACACCACTTTTCTTCTGACCAGCTCCGTTTTCCCTGACCAAAGAAACCTAAACACAGCCCTCTCGAGTCGCACCAGGACACCCTCTGGAGCGGCCAGAACAGTGCCCGGATACCACAAGAGAGGGTAAACGAAACGATTTATAACTGTTACCTTCCCCAACAGACTAATGTAGCGATCGCCAAAGTCCTTCAACCTAGCTTCCACCAGGTCCACTTTCTCATTCCAGGTAAGTGACTCGGGTGAACCGTAACCAAACCATATGCCATTGATTTTTATGGCGTCGTCTACCCATGATGCCGCGAAGGGCAGTTGTTTCGACCGCCACTTACCTAGACGGAGTCCTTTGGTCTTGGTGGGGTTCGAGGCCACGGGATAAAGGGCAAAAAAAACCTCAGAACTAATTTACAAAAGACAAAAAATAGGATGAAGTAAGAAAAACACAAGCAACACAGAAACAAGGTGCGGTCGCAAACAAATGGACACGACCAGACCTACTTATCAACTGCAACACAAGCACGCTATAAGGTTTTGTACACAATTGCAATATATAGTACAGCTTTCACACAGTGATATAAGTTGAGCACGGTAAAACGACGAGAGCGAAACGAAAACACGTCTGCTCAATACCCATTTACATCAACAGATTGTTCAGGTTGAGTCTGTACAATGCTTTGTCGGGCTTGGTGTTGCCTTCGGGCTTGGTGTTGCCTTCGGGCGTGGTGTTGCCTTCGGGCTTGGTGTTGCCGTCGGGCGTGGTGATGCCTTCGGGCGTGGTGTTGCCTTCGGGCTTGGTGTTGTCTTTGGGTGTGTGGTGGATTTGGGTGTGTGGTCTTTGTAGGGCTTTGTTTTTGGTGTGGCCGGGGGGGGGTTGGTCTGTGGGGTCTTTGGGTTGTTGTCAGTGTGTGTGTGGTTCTGTTGTTGTAATGAACATAATTTTCTGTTTGATTTGGTGGTGTGTGGATGGTTTTGACTTTGTGTTCCTGTCCGATCCGGTTTGAGTTTTGTTTTTTGTTTGTATGTGCCGTTTCGATGCACTTAAAAAGCCCCCCCCCCCCCCACAATGCTTTGTCGGTAACATGTTCAGGTCTTTGGCGAGAGCAGACATGTTTCGTCGAGCTCTCGTCGCTTTGCCGTGCTCAACCTTATCACTGTGTGATAGCTGTACTACTTACTGCAATTGTGCATAAAACCTTATAGCGTGCTTGTGTTGTAGTTGATAAGTAGGTCTGGTCGTGTCCATTTGTTTGCGACCGCGCTTTGTTTCTGTGTAGCTTGTGTTTTTCTTACTTCCTCATTTTTGTCCTTTGTAAAACTAGTTGAGGTTTTTTCTCCTTTCGTGGCCTCGAGCCACACAAACTGGTGCTATGCCCGGAAGTCGGGATAGCACAATTGTTAAGTTGGAGTTTTCGTCTGGGGTGAGTGTCCCTCCCCCACAGGCGTTTACTGTGTTAAAAGACAATGGTGTCGAAATTAAAGAAATAGAGATGTTGCAGGCGCTTGAGGCCCGAAACACGTATGACCTTAAGTTTAAGTCTGATGCTGCCCGTGTTAAGGGTGTGTCATGCCTGAAGGGGGTAGAGGGGCTCACTGTCACCCCATATGATGGCTCTGTGACGGTGACAGTGCTTTACCTTCCCTTCGAGGTCGATCAGCGCCTGGTTGCGAGGGTTCTTAGTCAGTACGGAACTGTCTCTGAAATGTGGTGGTGTAAATATACGGGGGTGAGTTGAAAGGTATATTTAATGGCAAGAGACAGTTCCGTATGGAACTGGTGAGGGACATTCCATCGTTCCTCTTCATAGGGGGTTCCAAGGCCCACATTCGGTACTTTTGTCAGCCCCGTACCTGTTTTAGATGTGGAGAGCAGGGGCACGAAGCCAAGTCGTGTCCCAACAGACGATGTGGGAAATGCTTGCAGTTGGGGCACGGCAAGGCAGAGTGTCCCAACGAGGTGCGGTGCAACCTCTGTGGGGAGGAGGGACATGTGTTTGGTGCCTGCCCCACATCGTACTCTGCTCATGTCAGTGCGGATGTGGGGTCGGCACCTGAACCCTCGCAAACAGGCCCGCAGTATTCAACTCAGGAATTAGAGGAGGCGGCACTTGAGGTGGAACAGGACTTCCTTGCCTCCAAGCAGTGTGAGGGGGGTACTGGAACTCCTGAGGTAGACTCTCCGCCACCCTTAGCATCGACACCCAGTCAAGTTGAAATAACGACAGTAAAGGAGGACCTCGATCTGTCCTCGGACTCGGCAATGTCGGATGGCGGGGAGCCTGCCTCAGAGCCTCCTCCAAAGGATCCACCTTCGGGGGAGGATTGGTTTGATTTGTGTGAGGGGGAGGGGCCAGAGCCTGCACTGAAGAGGTCGGCCTCAGGCGAGGTGTTAAACAGGGGAACCCATCACTCTGGGACGCCCGTACCGAGACCACGGATTAAAAAGATAAGGTCCCAGCCAGATCATTTGGTGTGAATGGTATGTGCCCGGTTTTCTTTTGGGTTTCTGTTCTGTCTGTATCTGTGCTCATGCATGCTATAAAGTTTGGTAGTTCAGTGTAAATAGGTTTGCTTTTGTTCCACATTAGGTCCGTCCGGCTACAAGCATGTGAAAAGCACATCACCTTGTTAATATTGTAAATAGTGGGGTTGGCCACATAAAAATTTGTTGCTGGCCTGGTGTATATAGTTGTCCTTGTGTTTTATGACACGTCAGGTGTTTTCGTTCCCGAGCACGTAAGGAGCACCCATAGTTACAAAAAAGCATTGTACAGACTCAACCTGAACACTCTTCTGTTAATGTAAATGGGTACGTAAATAGTTTTGCCCAGTGAGATTGTAAATAGTCCTGTGTAACTTGCTTGGGTTCGGGATGGATTTATACAAAGTTAACACAGAAATTTCGGTTTGGGTTTTGTTCCTCAGTGCTTGTTTCTATGTACTTAAAAAGCTGCTAACCTGTAGTTTTGCGTGAATAAATTTGTAAATTGTCTTATGTAATTAACCTTTGTATATAGTCCTTTGTTCATAGTAACACAATTTTATGTTTGTAGGTGCATGTAAATATTTTGCTGTTGCGTTTTTGTCCGGTTTGGGTTCTCGCCCTTTGTTTCTAGTGCCCGTTTCTGCGTACTTAAAAAGAATGCTTTGTCGGTAACTACGAGAGCTTTTTAAGTACGTAGAAACAGGCACAGAGAAACTAAAGAACTGTCAAAACAGAAGACCCCAAACCGGACCGGCAAAAACACAACCATCAACTATTTACAATTATCTTACATTAAGCTAGCTATCAAGTCTTTCACTATCACTATCAAGTCTTTTAGCACTAAAAGGCCATGAGCTAAAGCACCCTTCAGTAACAACTCTCCGTGAAGCTTACTCCAATTTGGTTCAGCTACAAAAATCAGTTGTGCTAGCATGGGTCCCTAGCGACGTGGGCATTCAAGGAAATGAAAGGGTCGATGCACTTGCTAAAGAAGCCCTACAGATGGACGTCACCAATATCTACTTGCCTCACACTGACTACCGGCCTAAGATCAATGGCTTTGTAAAATCAAAATGGCAAGAACTGTGGGATTCCTTCCCCGAAAACAAGCTGAACCGAGTTAAACCGAGGGCTGGAACTGGGGGACATAGAGCCCCCAGCAAACGGAGAGATGATATAGCTCTGACTAGGGCTCACATCGGCCACACTTACCTTACCCATGCCTATTTACTTCACGGGGACGAAAGACCATATTGCATACCCTGTGATTGTGCTGTCACCGTCAGTCACATTCTGGTTGACTGTCATGAAAACTCCCATATTCGTCAGAAGTATTACGTTGTGCCAGACCTGAAAACTTTATTTGAGCGGACAGATTTTTCCCTTATTCTGGGCTTTCTCAAGGAGAGTAAACTGTACAGAAATTTTTGACATGACTCCGGGATCTGCTTGGATTTTTTGTGAAACCTGAAAAGTTTTGTAGTGGAATTTGACACTTTTGACCCCCCTTTTTTTATTTATTGTACCCAACATTGCATCTTTTTCTCATCTAGTTGACACTATATAACATTTTCGTGTTGGTGTGTCGTAAAACCCCATCTAACTAACTAACTACATTAAGCTAGCAAAACAAAATTTTCTGTGGCTAATATATACGACACTCCCAGCCCACGTATGTTCGCGTCTAGCACTTGCAATGCACTTTAAGATTGATCGACACTACGCGCATGTGCACGTACGCTTGCCTATTGACTATTCATATCCTCTTAGCAACGTTCACTAATGAGGTAAACAAACGCGTCACTAAGGTCCCAGACGATCGAAAAAGTTATGAACTTTTGGAGATGATATAGCGGGAAATTCGAGTCAAATGAAAATGAAATTACCAGCGAGTCTTCTATAGAGCTATGTTCGCTTATTGGTGAAATTTCACACACCTTGGGCGAACGGTGAGCACTTCTGAAGACTCGACAATGTACCAGGTTTCCAGCACCAGAAACACAATAATCACTATACGTGATACTCCCTCAGGTACACAGCCTTCTTAATTTTATCACTTTTTACAAAAAATCGGCGCTCACTTTGGACACAGTGTGAATAAAAGATAATTAGGGATATGTTTATGCACCTATCCAAACAGGGATAAGAACTGCTCAATTGGCCGAAGTTCTGATATGAAAGTTGAAAGTCAGCAACTTCGTCTTATGCATAAAGTCATTTGTGTGTACTGCCTATATAGCTTACTGCAAGGTCAATGTTATTTAAAGTGAACTATTAGAAGTAAACTAGTATGGTATGGTACAAAATGAACCTCAGACTACAGGGGAGGGGAAGGGGACTTGGAGGAGGAAATGAGTATATAATCACACTACCTAGTTTTAATGAAGTTTCAAGTTCCACTCATTAATCTTCCCCCTCCCCCACACATTTGCACAATAGGCTACCTTTTGACTGATGCTTGTGTTTATTGTTTAGTACTAGGCCTATAAAAAATAGCAAAGCCCTTTTCTAATATTTACTTCTAGGCCTCGAGGCTTTTCTATTAGGGTTAGGAATGAGGGTTCCAAAACAACTTCCCCCTCCCCTCCCCCACCCCTGGGTAAATCCAAATATTTTGGTGGGAAGGTTCTGAATGGGAAATGTCATGGGTGCGAATTGAAAGGGGCACCAGGCGTAATTGTATCAGAGGTAACTGTCTAGAGTAAATTCTGTTGGAAGTAATTGTCATGGAGGGGGAGGGTTGTCAGGTCATGTGGTAGGCCTAGGTAGGTTGAGGTGTGTTGCAACATCCGGTGTAGCTATCCCAGAAGTTTCAAAGATCCTTCTCATAAAAATCAGGATATTCTGGTGGTTGGGTGCATAAAAAAGGGGCTGAACTATATCACAGTAGACCTAGGTTTCATGATTGAGCTCCATGATGGGGATGCATTATCCTTATAACCTTGTTTGTAGCTGCAAATATTTAAGTGTTTTTAATGTTACATTGATACCATGGGCCAATTTATTAGCTGTGTTCCTGGAAAACTTTAAAACACCTAAATGATATGAATGTAATTGCTTATACTGTAGTCCAAAGAAGGGTTTTAAGTTAACTTAGTTTTAAGGCCTAACTTAAGACAGAAACAGTTTTGGTATTCTAGCCTTTCCAATTTTATTGACAAATACACAAACATAGGAAAAATGGCAAAGATGTACAGTTATATCATATTATCAGAAAAAAAAGAAAATTGTAACAATATTTTTTCAAGTTGTAAATATATTTTTTTTTAGCCAAAATCAAGAGCCATGTCTACAAACTTGGAACACCACATCACTATCCTGGGCAGGGTGTGCAGATTATGTAGTCATCGAGTACAGGACAGGCGTCTTCATGCAAAACAGTACAAGCCAAAGCTACGCATCAACTATGCTGACAAAATTCTTAATACATTTGGAGTGGACATACAAACTGATGAAGCAGACATTCATCCACCACATATGTGCCACACTTGCTACTGCAAGTTTTTTCACCCAAAGAAATGGACAGCAACCGTTAACTGGGCAGCTCACCCTCGCACTGGTCCATGTAAAGTATGTAATGAATGGGCAAACCAGTGTAAAGGTGGTGGCAACATGAACAAAAGAAGGAACTACAACAATCCTGCTCAACCAGCTAAGAGACCAGCCTTGCCTTCAGATATCAACCCAGGCCCCAAAATACCACACCTAGATCCCAGGTTTGAATTTGAAGTACTTGAGGAATTCAGGTGTGGTATTTGTGGGGCACTGGCAGATGAGGCTTTGAAGTCCACGTGTGATCACTTGTTATGCCTAAAGTGCCTACAGAACGTAACTGAAGACAGTGTTCAGTGTAAGATGTGTTCAAAGTCATTCCCTATTTCAGATGGTCGCTCACTCGACACATATCTACAAAATGTAGCAACTATCCTATCAATCAAATGCTCTATGTGTAAAACATCAATGCCAATCCGGGATTCTGTGAAACACTCTTGCACTCAAGATGCATTGTCAATTCTACAACGCCCTCTTGATGAGCCCCTGACACCTGCAATGGAGGCCATTGGGTCACACATTTTAAAGTCAAAGCTCAAGCAGTCTGATGATGGAGCTACAGTTTCTTTCAAGACAGGGGGTCAGGTATGTAACCTGCATTGTATTTTACCGTCCTGGGTAGGACTTTAAACTGCATCCGGTTGTGGAGCTTGTGTAAG